>CM062617.1:21788709-21952709 GCA_025617555.3 Puccinia polysora | reverse complement strand
TCCTCATCCTTACAGATGCTAGGACAATTGAATCCAGAACTTAGGGACAACCAGGGATGTTCCTCTCTCTTGTTTCCACACCGTCAGGATATTTTTTGGTTTTTGTGAACATAATCCTTTTGAAAGATCCAGAAGCTCAAAGAAAAGAGGCTTGAGTAGATTATTAATTTGGAATGAGTTGCATTCCTTGGGTGTTGGTGTGAAGCCATACACAAAAATACTGTGTGGCTTGTAAAACACACTAGGTGGAAGATTGAAACATATGAAGAATATTATGCCAAGAGAGATGATTTTACCACTGGTATCTATTCCATGGGGATTCATCCAATCAATTTGAACTAAAATGACAAGGTTCCTGATTGTGCTGTGTAAATCTGATTGATTTGATCCTTGAATTCTTTCCACATAGCTCCATCCCAAATATCACAAAGTTTAGTAGGATTAATGACCTGATGCTCTTGAGGTGCACTGAGTAATTCTTCAAACCAAGGAAGCAGTAATTTCCTGGAAATAAACTTCTTGAGCAATTGGCACCCAGACTAGTTCAGAGGATAAAATTGAGATTTTTTTCTTTTCTTTTTTCAAAAGTTTTGATCCACATGAAACAGGATCCCCAGATATTGAATTAAATATATTATGGCATGTTGAATAATGCCTGTGTTGTTGAATTTCTTCACCAGTTTGGGTTTCTGAAAAAGAAACTTCATTCAAAGGATAAATTTTGTAACAATTTTCACAACAGAAATTATTCCCCAGATCATTTGTAATTGAAATTATTTTTTTCAATGTTTCAAGACTTTCGGGTATTCCTGCTGAATAGTTGGGCCGGAAACTGAGAATTGAGTTCTTGCAGATTTTCTCATGTCCCATCCTCATGTATTTCTGACATGCATGGTCACCAATGTATTCCTGAATACTTTGGTGAAGGATTTGGAGTGATGAGATCAGGGATATTTGAGTGTAATAGAGAAATCTAAGAGGTTTCATCTCAGATGTATTTTAAATTTCCATATTTTCTGCTTGGGAAATTTGTGGTATTTCAACATAGGAAGGATCTCTTTTGGGGTTTGGCTGTGCATTGGATGGCTTGAATGTCAAAAATTATAGGATCAATAAGAGCGTGCAGAATTTACTCTTGTGCAAGATTTTCACTTACAGCCTTTGTGGGGTCCCTTCTGGTAGTGGATTGGAAAATCTTTTGTATCTTTTTTTGATGTATTACACAATCTCTTATGTTGTTTTAGCCTCTTTTCCTGTTGCTTTTCGTGTCAGTTATTGTTTTCCTTCTTGTGACTAATTTGTGTCCACTCTTCTTTTTTTGTGTCTTTTCACTTCCTTTCTGTCATATAACCTTCCCCGTGGGCTTCAAGGCTCCATTTCCCATGGGTTCCAAGACCCTATTTCAAATCTACATGAACAGATGTTCAAACCAACCAAACGCTGAAATAGCCCACAGGAGCTGATGATTACCGCTCCTCAGGACACCCTTTGGTACTCCACCTCCACTCAACACCATCTTACTTGGGGTGTCATTTTTGCAAGTTGTCAAGAAATGAAAACTCAAACTTCCTCAACTCAAGACAACAATCCCAAAACCTGAAGCTGCTCCAACCAGTGGTCCTTATTCCTTCCTTCCCTTTTTGTAACCATGTTGTTTGGCTTTTATTCAGGTTCATAATTTTGATTTCCTTTGTTCTTCACTTGCCTTTTTCTAATCAATTATGCTTTTATTATGCATATTACCTTGACAGATTTACATTCCCAAAGCAGCCTCAAGCAAATAATGTACTCTTCTCACTATGTCTGACAATGCTGGCAACAACTCCAAACGGCCAAACATGCCTTTGATGAACAAATCCAACTTTGCCTCCGGGGTCATTTGCATTCATAGTTACCTAAAAAGGAAAGGACTCCTTGATTATGTGGAAGACCATCCTCATTCTACCATCATTATCCCTTACTCAGCTTCTCAGAGAAAGAAGTTGCACAAAGCAGCTTATATTCTCATCAAAAACCTGGGAGACGCGGCTTTTGACGCTGTTATCAATCCCTCCAACCACTGGAAGCCACATGAAATTTGAACAGCCATCCAGAACCTTTATGCCTCTCAATCGACCAATAATTGTGGTCAAATATAGCTCAACTTCATCCGCTATCATGTCAGCTTGCTACTATGTAAAGAGTAACCTGTCAAAGTAACAGAAATATAAAATAAAAACAAGTAAATAAGAATTTTAAATTTAACTAAAGAAGGAGTAGTAAATTCATAAATATTATTGCAGGAATAGATTATCCACCCAGAATTAGGTAGGGTTGCTCACTGACCCCACCCTTGAAATCCAACTCCTTATATTTTCAATAATTAAAGAAAGAAAAGACCAAAATACCACAGCATCACTATGGGACTTTTTGGCCAATTTTATATTTCACACAAATTATCACGTATATGTTTCACACCAAAATTTCATTCATAATTGAGGTGTTGTGTATATTTTAGGAGTTACATGCGGAAATGTGTTCTGTCACAATTCCCGCGCGCAGTCCCGCATCCTTAAATAGCCCTTACATACCAGTAGCATCAAACTCCCACATACTGAAGTCCCGCGCGCAGAAAATTCTGCCATGCACGCAGCTGATCTTACCCTGCGCGCATCTGAATGGACTGATCCCCGTGTCAGGATCAGTTGAGACTAATCTGGCAAACAGGTACCGCTTGTAAGAGCTACAACCTAGTCAGGATCATCTGGTATATGTAATGAAGTTAAAGATGCATTACTAATAGTATAAAAAATTTAAAACTTAAATAAAATTAATAAAAAAATAATTTCAAAGTATTTTCAATAATAAATCAAATATTGAGGATTACCACGCAAACCCCTGATCCTGATCTTTGAAGACCACAAAACACTACAAGGAGTGGCTGTAAAAATTATTAAAAATGACCTACATGATCAACAGATGGTGGAAAGTCAATAAATTTCCACATCTGTCTACTTCAAGCCAATATAATCAAAAAAATGGAGGATAAGTGCAGAATGATCAAATTACACCATTAACAGATTAAAAAATCCTGTGGCTGAAATAGTGCATAAAAACAGCAGATACGAGGACAGCTGATTGACAGCACGCATTGGACGTGCTGAAACTTCCCTGAATGACTTTCTAGCCTCAGACCATGAGCTTAACCCTCTCTAAGTGCCTTGAGAAGCTCATAATCAGCCCAAAATGTATTTATAAAGACCTCTTTGGATCTATTATTCCCTATCAGTTTACCAGGAATTATTATTATCAATCTGACCCCGTGTCATTGTTAGTCAAATGCTTATAAAGAGATAAGGAAGTGATTTATGACCTAGTCTATAGTAGTATTATTTATTTCTCAAAAACCAATCAACCCATTGAAGTTAGTCAAGGAAATCCACCCCATCCGCTCTGAAACCCTCCCTATCTTTGCAGGATTTTTTTGTTAAAGTACTTTGAGTAAGTGTTTCCCTTCCTGCCTGGGCCATTGTGCTGTTTTGCCCGGCCATATCAGTGGATAAGTCCTTATAAGTCACCCATCATTTATTCCAAGGTTCTTAAACTATCTATGGAGGCCCCTTGAAGAGAGGTTTTCTGTCTATAAAGATCCCCAGTAGTATAATACTGTGGCCCCTCTTTTTATAACAAATTGAAAAAAATTTTAACCAAACCCATTAGACCTTGCAACAGCTCTTAAAATAGTTTTTATTTGAGCTTTTTAAGTGTTTATCATTGGAATACTATCATTATTATTATTCCAGTATCTTCTATCACTCTCTGTAACTAAAGGACTGCAATTTTCCTGATATCAGAGAGCTGACATATCAGTTCAACGGAGATCTGGCTACCTACATTTGGGAGTGTCAGAAGTTAATGAATGAGCTCTCCATAGTTTGCCTCAAATTCCCAGAGGACATCCTGAGCTACACTATTCTGGCCAAATTTACCCACAACTTTTACCATGTTGTTGACTCCATCCTCCTCAAAAACATTCTTCTGAAAAGCCCAAATCTAGTTCTGAATAAGCTAAGGGAAGTTACTCACCTTGAATCCTCTCGGGTTACTTCAACATCACAGAATCCCTCTCCCGAGGCCAGTTCCACAGCCTTACTCAAGTCTGAGGTAAAACCCAAGAAAGATACCCCTCAACACCCTTGCTGAAAAGGATTCCACAACCCGCTGGCCAATCATCCCAAAAGTTGTTGTTGGCACCTCCATCCTCACCTTTGACCCTTTTTTCAGAAAGGAAAATCCTACCTTGTCCAGGGCAACCCAGAAAAGGAATTGAACCCTAAAGATACACCCCCTTCATCCTATTAAAATGCCCAGCTTTATCTGAAGACCAATTCCTCCTCCAACACTCTTCTACCTGTTTTGGACTCAGGAGAAACACATCATATTGTCAAATGTCCCTCTTATCTTTTTAACTTCAAACTGACCTCTATTTCTGTTGGTACCAGGAACAAAAACCATCCCATGAAGTCAAAAGGAATTGGCAAAAGCTACTTAACCAACCACAATGGCAGAACCATCAAACTCGGCAATGTTCTGCTCATTCTTTCCCTCAACTGCTTTCTAATTTCTCTCTCTCAACTCAACCCCTGTGTTGCCAATGTGAACAAGGTGGGCTCCTTGTGTTTGGAAATCTCCATTGATAAATTTGAACTGCTTGGGTGCATGCAAAAAAAACTTCTTAAATTAATTGGAACCAAGTTCAGCAATAATGACAACCGTCCCAGCGCCAGTACCTTTGTTACCAAAGCAGCCCCAAAGGTCTTGAATGAAAGCCTTGGTCATACCAGTGACCTTTTTGGTGACCAAACCAGGATACCTCATGGAAAATGGAAATTTTTGAAATTTTTTTCACATTCCCTTATCCATCAATGCATCCTCAAAAAAAATATTTTATCTCTTGTGCCTCTATGGAAACCCACTCATTTCCCCCTATCACAACTCTTCCCTGTCCTAGCGCTCTAGGCAGGCTTTCCCTGGTCATCCAATACTTTCCTCCTCTGTTCAAATCCCCCCTCTTGCACGCGCCTTAGCCTTGTTTTTTGGCCAAGCGCGCGCGGGCTGCCATTCCCTTCCTCAAATCAAAGCATTGATTCATCTCTGCAACCTGCTGCTCTCTCAAATTATCATCCATTGATTGGTGACTCAATTGACCCCAATTCAATTGCACCACCCAATCATTGCTGGCGGTCAGATGAAAAGACAGTTGCTTTGCAACTTGCTGACACTTGTCAGCAACCAACTAGCAGCATCCAGCTTGCCATCATTGGCATCAGAATTGACAACGCAGATTTCCGCCATTGACTGATGACCCCAAGCGTTGCTTGCGGCCATTGGTGACTTTGTGTTAACCAATCAATCATCCAGGTTGACACCACTGACACCTTTGCCTGTCGCAACGGCCGTCATCCTCCTTTCTCTATGCTAATTTCAACCAATTGGCCCAAACAATCTGACCGGTTGCATCCACCCAATCCCTCTCTGACGCCTGCAAACTGACATTGTTGTTTTCCGCCGTTGGAAACTTTGCACCCACGGTTGCTCCTTGACCATCTCCATCTTGCGCGCATCCATCAATCCTACCTTGGCCAACTGGGGTTGCAGCCAGTCAAAGTTGTTTCAACCCATTGTCCACTTCCCCCTGTTGTCCTCAACGCGGGCAGGTTTCCATCTGCCTCATCATATTTTTCTTTTTTTTTCCCATGTCAGGCGCTTCCTGTCGCCAATCTTGTTTGTCTGCAAAAAAAAAAAAAAAAAAATGCGCACTCATTTGTAACTAGCTCTTGTAAATAGTCTACAGGCCTCTTTTCTATAAAAGGAGGGGCTGTCCCCTGCCTTTTTGGGAGGATCCATCTGAGATATCAATCAGTAATGTAACCATTACATAGGGCTTCTTTCCCTTTGTCTGCAACTTTGTGCTGGGTGTATCTTTTGATTGCCCCTTGATCATTTCAGCCTCCATACTCAATCTTTGATCCATCCATCTGAGACACTGATAATTATTGCCAACCATAGCCTGCTGGTTGAAGAGAATTCTTTCTGCTGGAATTCTTGAGTGTGTTATAAAACTCTTTTTCCCTTTTTCTGACCATACTGGTCTGATCCTCCCCTGATCATCTTTCCAGATCCAGTCACGTTTGACTGAGAGGTTTCTTTAAGCTTGAAACCTGGAGTGTTAAAACTCCCTTTATTCTTTAAAATTGAATTCCGCCAAGATACTCTTGAGTTCCTTGAGAAGTGTTGGGTTATTCTTGTTCAAATCTGTAATTTCTTTGCTTCTAAAGCTTCATAAACAAATTTCTTTTGTTTTGTTTAGCCACCCACAGTTATCTGGTACCCTTCAAGCGCTTGATTGCGGAGAGTTGGGCAGGTTCATTCAGAACCTGGATCTTGGTTGGGATTGAGTTGATCTTTCCTAATATTCCAACAAAAACCAGAGTTATTAACTTGTGGGCGTTGCTTCTTACAACTACCTTGTTCAATTGAAATCTGAACAAAACTTTGACTTATTTTGTTCAAGTCTTTCCCTGCACCATCTTGCCTCAGATAGTGTTGTTTCCATTTGCTACCGACTACTCTCAATCTCATGCCTTACATTTATTCCTTCTTTAAAAGTTCCTGGATCTCAATCCTGGTTACATTTAAATATTTTGTAACTCTTAGGAGGGAAGCCTAAACAGCACCTTTCACATCCACAGAATTGCCTGCAACTTAGCACCGTTTGGGTTCTTACACCATGTAACCTCAAAACTATTTCCCCGGTCACCCACCGGACTTGCCTCAAAGTCCTCCACCTTCCTCACCTGCAAAATGTCCTCCACTGCCTTCAATGGTAAATTCAAACCACTTTTGTCTCCTCTGGAAGCCATTCACATTGATTTATTTGGTCCTCTCCCAACCAAATTGCACTGGGGGTGCAAGTACTTTCTCTCCATTGTCAATCAATTCACTTGCTTCAAATCCATCTCTCTACTCAAGTCAAAAGATGAATCATTTCCAGCTGTGTAGGATTAAATCAACCGTTCTGAGCAACAGAAAAATAAAAAGGTCATCACTATAATCTCCAATAACGGGGGTGAGTTCTCAAGTCTTTAATACACTCATTTCTGCAAGGAAAAGGGAATTGATCACCACTTCTTGCCCCCTTACACTCCCCAAAACAATGGCTTTTCTGAAAAAAACAATTTCTCCATTCTTGAAAAAGTTTGTTGTCTACTCTTTCAAAGAAAACTTCCTTGGTCCTTTTTGGCTGAAGCGGTTAACAATGCTACTCACCTAATCAACTTACTTCCTGTGTCCACCAACATCAGAAGAAGCCTCCCAACCCTTGGCTTCAACCGCAATCCCAGATCCTCCAAGCCAGCCTCCTCAACCTCCAGCTAGGAACCCCAATCTCCTAGCATTTCTCCAAACTATGACTTCAGAGATAGCCCAACTTGCCCAACCCCCAATGACTAGTACTTCCCCCTCTGGAACCTTCAAGACCCCATTGATGAACCCGCCAGACAAATTCAAAAGCAGTAACCCCAACAATCTCAGACCATTTTTACAAGCTTGTAAACTCATCTTTGTAAAAAAAAAAGGGGCCTTCTGTGTTGATCAAACAAAAGTTCTGTTTGCTTTCTGCTATCTCACTGGGAACACAAATTTTTTGATTCAACCCTATCTTGATCACTTTTCAAATCAAGAGCCTTCATTCCTGCTCAACTCCTGGCCACACTTCATGGAAAAACTTCATACTCTCTTTGGTGATTTTCTGGAAGTATCCAAAGAGGAAAAGGAACTTGTGAATTTGAATATGAAGGTCTCTGGTTACATTTCAAACCACATGAAAAACTTTTGCTCCCTTATTACTCAAGTTTCTCAATGGGGGGATAGAGCCTTCTACTTCAATTTTTTTCAAATTATCCCTGCTCAAATTCTGGATCAACTAGATGGCTATGAGGCTTTTGTAGACACCCTTTGAGTCCTAATGGATGTAGTGTTGGATTAGGATACCAGGTAGCACAAACAAGTCAGGGAAAATTCTTCCCATTCAAGCCTTTCCAAGCAGAAAAAATCCTCTCAATCCCAAGCCAATTCCTCCCAGTCTGACAAGGGCAAAGGTAATGCCAGGAAGAAAGAAAAATCAGCAAAGAAGCAATCTCCCCAAACCAAACCTACCTTGGACTTAGGTCCTGGTGGCAAGCTCAAGGCTGAAGAAAAGGCTAGAAGGGGAAGGAAGGATTATCTATGTATTGTGCAGGGAAGCAACTGATGGAAGACTTTAAAGAGAATTCAGTCTCCAACCCTTCCTCAAACACCAAACCTTCCTCTACCTCCAAGCCAAAAAAGAATTAGTTGGTTTTCCTGCTGTAATCCAGGATTATCACCCTACTGATGTTAGGGTACAAAAGATACAAAAAGATTACTCTGACCAACTTTATAAACAATTAGGTTTTATTCTCTTTCACTAGGACTTGAGCTATAGTGTTTTGTTGATTCAGGTGCTACTCAATCTGTAATGGCTAATACTACAGTTCTATAGTTTTCATTGCAGCCCATCCCTTTGCAAAAACCTATTAATCTTTTCAATTTCAGTCCAAATGAGTCACCCTACCAGCTAATTACCCACAAGGCAACTTGGGTGGTTTCTCTCCCTTCTTTTCCTAGCTTTGAATGAGAATTCCTCCTTGTCAACACACCATTTTCAGAAGATCTCATCTCACCACTGGAACCCTGATGTAAACTGGCAGATGGGGCTGATCACCCCAAGGCACAAGTCGACTGAGGGACTTTCCCCTCACTCTTTTCAACTCAACATGGCCAAAATACGTTCAACTGGTTTCTGCTCTACTCTGCCTTTGGGGCTGCAGTTAATTGCAATCCCCCTCACTTCATAACCCTTGCATCCTCAACACTCCACCCAATTTCCATCAAGTTCAACAATTTGCCACCTTGATTGGATATTCACTATCCCTTTGCTATTCCTCTGGAGCAGGAACCTAGGGATTCATCCTTTCATATCATGCAATTTTTTACTCCTTCTAATATTTCTGTTACTCCCCATAAGAATATTTCAGCTGACTGGGAAAAGTTTGAAATTGATAAAGACCCTGAAGAAATATAAACTGTGTTGGAAAAGGTTCCTGCTGATTACCATTCTTTCCTAAATTTTTTCTCTAAATTCAAAGCAGATCAACTTCTATTTGCTATCTCAAAGTGAAAAGTCAACCCTACAAGCCTACATAGCAGAGAATGGAGAGAAACTTTTCATCCGCTCCAGAACTTCAAGCACTGGAGCACCTGTTCTTTTTGTAAAAAAGAAGGATGGGATTTTTTGGTTGTGTGTTGACCATTGCAAGCTTTACTCTGTAACCAGGAAGAACCATTAACCACTTCCTCTAATGACTTTCTTACTGACCATCTTTTCAGGTTGTTCTATCCTCACCAAAATCAACCTCAGAGATGCGTAAAACATACTGCGCATCAAGGAAGGAGATGAAAACTTAAAAGCATTCAGATCTCAGTCTGGAAGCTATGCATATCTTCCCATGCCCTTTGGACCGGCCAACGCTCCAGCTTCTTTTCAAAACCTTATCAATGACATCCTTGCTGATCTCCCCCCAGTATATTTGGTGGTTTACCTTGACATTATCCTTATTTTTTCCAAAACTTTACAGGAACACATCCCTCATGAGTGTGACATTCTGACCAGGCTAAGAAAGCATAAGCTATACGCAAAGGCCTCAAAATGCAACTTCCATGCACCTTCTGTGGACTACCTTGGCTATGTGATCTCAGGGGATGGCATCTTCATGGACAACAACAAATTCAAGACTATCCTTACCTGCGCCATTCCTGAAAATAGGAAGGCCTTGCAATCTTTCCTTTGGTTTGCTAGTTTCTATTGCAGGTTTATAAAGAACTACTCCTAAAAGGTCTCCCACCTCACCGCTATTGCTGGAAAAATCTTTCCTTTCACCGCCACCCCTGAAGCCTTGGAACAATTTGAAAAAATCAAGCAAGCTTTCACCCAGGCCCCAATCCTTTGCCATTTTGATCACAGCCTAGGACATATGTTGAAACTGAAGCCAGTGACTATTCTCTGGGTGCTTTCCTGCACCAGATCACTGCTGATAACACTAAACACCCTATCGCCTTTGAAAGCACAAAAATTTCCAGTGCTGAAATAAACTATGAGATCCATGACAAAAAATCCTTGCTTTTGCCTTTTCTCTCCAGCAATGGCGCTCCTACCTCTTGAGTGTTAATGACCCTTTTGAAGTTCCAACTGATCATTCCTCTTTGATTTATTTTATTTCTTCCAAGGTCCTCACTAGAAGAAAGGCTTGTTGAGCAGAGTTCCTCTCTGAATTTAATTTTGTGATCACTTACAGGCCTAGGAAATTTTAAACCATCCCAGATATCCTGTCAAACTGGGACAACGTGTATGCAGCAGGAGGAACACCATATTCTTAAAAGAATCCTGGAAATTTTTGAAACAAAATGAATTTTAAACATCCAAACTCTTTCTTCTTTCTGCTAATAAACTTGACAATCAACTGAGTGAATTTATCTCTGGTCAACAAGCTGACAAGTTATTCCAAGGCATCATTAAAAGATTGAACAAGAATTAGAAAGTAGCTGATTATGCTTTAGACCCCTTTAGTGGCTTGCTCCTGTTCCATGGTAAAGAGCTCCTACCTGGCCAAGCTAACCATCTTAAACAAAGAATACTCTATCAAAGACATGATTCCCCTCTTTCAGGTTATCCTGGACAACAGAAGACTCTCAATCTTGTAAAGAGATCTTTCTCCTGGAATGGAATGTCAAAAGATGTTAAGAAGTATGTTTCAGCCTGCTACCTTTGCAACAGGAACAAGGAAAGGCATGAAAAGAAACTAGGACTGCTCAAAACCCTTCCAGTTCCTGATGGCCCTTGGACTTCACTCTCTGTTGACTTCATTTCTCAACTCCCCCTCTCCAATGGATTTGATTCTATCCTTGTTGTTGTGGACCGTTTCTCTAGGATGGCCCTCTTCATTAAAACAACCTTTACCCTGACTGCAGTAGAACTTGCGCACCTTTTCATCAGTCATGTCTTCTCTAAGCATGGCCTACCTGCTGACATCATAAGCAACCAAGGCTTCTTATCCATCTCTTCTTTCTGGAAAAAAATTTGTGAAAAATTAAAGATCCAAAGGAATCTCTCCACAGCTTACCAACTGGAAAAAGATGGTCAAACTGAAAGATTCAATCAATTACTAGAACAATATCTTTGAATGTACATCAGCTATCACCAGGACAACTGGGATAATTTTCTCCCTTGGGCAGAATTCTCTTACAACAACAGTGTTCACTCTTCTACCCAACAATCACCTTTCTTCACCCATTATGGAAGGTCCCCTAGCTTTGACTTCCTGAATGTGTTGGACAACCAACCTGCAAGTCACTACTTGGATCAAATTCAGAAGAACCAGGTTAAAATAAAGAAAGAATTAAAATATTCTGTGGATAAGTATAAATAATATGATGACCTTAATAGAAAAGATATTCAAAAAGGTATTCCTCCTGGAAATAAAGTTTTGTTATCTGCAAAGAATATCAATACAAAAATGCCTTCCAAAAATCTATGTGAGCGTTGTTTAGGTCCTTTTCTCATTACTGAAAAAATAGGATCTCATGCTTTCAAACTCCAACTCCATGATCAATGGTCCTCCATCCACCCTATTTTCCATTTTTCACTTGTCAAACCCAACCCCTCAGACCCAAATTCTCCTAGCCACCAACCGCCTCCAGAAACAGTGGAAATCAATGGCCAGGAAGAATGGGAAATTTCGCAAATCCTGGAATCCAAGATCAGAAGTGGAAAATCCTCTACTTAGTCAAATGGAAAAGTTTTTTAGAAGATTCTGAAAGAACTTCATGGGAACCAGTGCCCAAACTCACAGACTGTTCAGCCCTACTCCATGACTTATACTCCCTTTATCCTTCCAAACCCAAGCCCCCATAACCAACATCCTTTCCTCAAATCAATCTCTTTCCTTCATAATCCTTCAAATTTACTCCATCCCTCTCAAAAGAATAAATTAAATCAAGCCTTTTTCTATTTCATCAATCACCATCAAAAAAAAAAGAAAAGAAAAGAAAAAAAAAGAGAAAACAAAAGACATTTCCATCTACCAATCCTTCTCAATCTTATCAATCAAATCAGTAATCTTACCTACCCAAAAACTAGCAAACTTTATCTTCCTACTTTCATATTCCTCTCTATCCTTAGCAGTAGCTCCCAACTCATAAGTCACCCCATAAAAAGATAAAAAGTCTTCCAGCTCTGCCAATACTTCCTTCTTTGCCTCCTTCTTTTCTTTCTTCTTCTCTGCTTCTTCCCCATTATTTCAACTCCATCCAAAAATAGCATTACTCCTTGAATCCTTGGAAAAACTTCCAAGACGCCTTTCCAGCTCCTCCAAGTCTCTAACTGCATCATCTTCAATCCATTGGCCCAACCACCTTTCCTCCAGAGCAAGCATAAAAACCAATGTCCCCCTGGGTCACCTTTCTATATTCACCTGTGACTCCATCCTCAGCCCACAATATTCCAACCAAATCCCCAACAGACTGAGGTCCAGGGGTATTACCTTCCAGTTCTATCACTTCCTTAACATTTCCTTTATCCTTCCCCACTCTTTCTTCTTCTCTTTGCATGTCTTCTTCTTCCGCTTCTTCTTTGTTTCTTCTTCTTCTTCCTCCTTATTCCCCTCCTCATCATCAGGATCTCCAGGAGCATCTTCATCTTCTTCTTCACCTCCATCCTCCTCTCCTTGGACTATGACTCCATCTTTGACTTTGGCAGGTTTGACTTGGACAGAAGCAGAGGTGGCTTTGACAGGCAGCTTCCCGGAAATTTGAACAACTTTTGAACTTCAGCTTTGACTTTCTTTTGATGCTTCAAGACCTCTTTGACTCCTTCCCCTCTACTTCAACCATTCTTTGACTTGACCACCAATGCTTCAACATTCCTTTGATGGGGTTTGACTGCTTTGACCAAGCTGCGTCAAAATTTGACAGGTTTGACCTTTGACCGTTGACCTTTGACCAATTTGATTCAACCTTGTTGAAATTCAACCAGTTCAACGGCACTTAGACTTGCTTTGACCAGTTCAAAGGCGTTTTATTGGCTTTGACAGGTTTGATTTTGCTATGAAAAACGCTCCACAGACCCCCTATGCCTTTTTATTCCGCAATCAAACTGATTGAAGATGAGTAGGGGGTCCCCTAATGGAATTTGATTGTTTTCAAAACTCCTGCCTCTTTCTTTGAGGTACCATCCAAGGTTAACTGCCCTTTCCTCCTCAACTCCATCCTGCGCCTCTTCAACCAGTTCATCTTCTCTTTCAGGGCCTCCACTGGAACCAGAAGAACCACAAGTTGGATTCAGAGCAAGCCCCCATCAACCAAAAGGCTCAGAACACTCACGAATCAATGGACCTACCCTACTGTTCACTCCTATGAATACAATTGAGTTTTCAGGTGCTTCCTTCACTTTGTGTTTGGGACATCTTTGGTTCCTCACCCAGACAACAGGTCCAAGTACCTCCCTTCTGGCATCATGGGCTCCAGAAAACGGCCTCTTGTATCTTTTACAGTAATCGCACTTCCCTGACTTGGGAGTGATGCTGGAAATGAAAATATTGTCAGTCTCTACAGACCTGGAAAAGGGGGGAAAACACTGGTTGACAGGGTGATAACCATTGTTAACTTCCATAATCAATGAGGGGGTGGATGATTTGTTGTAGGAAGAAAATGATGGAAAGCTGTCAGGTGGTGATGGTGATGGATATGGTGAAGGGAAAGACAATTCAGACATGGTGAAGATCTCAATCTACTCTCACCTCTTCTTATGGGTATCAGGAGCTTCCCCTTCCTCTTCTGGGGGGGTACTGCTGTAATCACCACTTGACTCAGTCTCCTCAGCCATACTTGACCCTCAGCCATTCACAGTCCAGTACAATCTACCTACCATACCTGGATCCACATGCTGTACATCCTGAAGCATCCTCCTGCATACCCTGCAGTCCTTAGGTGATCTCCCAGGCATACCCTCCATCTCTCTATGGCTTGGTGCATCCTCATCTCTCTATCAACTCTATCTGGTATGCGAAGTACATACATTAAACCCGTATTACAAACTCCTTGCTGGACAACCCATACTCCAGTTCAGTACATGCACTTCTTGGAAAGGCCCATTACCCAATCTGTCAAGCCACAGTCTCCAGCCCAATTGGTCACATTTAATTCCTTGGGGCATCCCAGCCCAGCGCCAGTCATCCCTTCTCAAAGCCTCCTCTCAGCTCTCACATATAATGGCCTCCCTTCTCCTCCTGGACTAATTCTCCCAAGAAATTAGTATACTACTTCTTATTGGTCAGTCCCTCATCCCCTAGGTGTCATCTTAGCACAATAAAATCAACCAGCCTGCCTTAATCATCTAAAATATCCCTCTGGTGTTACTCTTACAGGATTCCCTTAACTACATCCTTCAGAGATTACTCCTGGATTCTTCTTTTCTCATTCTCCTTACTCTACATCTCATGATCACATGCAATCATCTCTTAATCTCTATCCTGATTTCTGTGAGCAGTGGTGCCATGCCTTCAGCCCCTTGCATGCCAGGGGAAGTTGTGATACTCATACAGATCAGGATGAATTGAGTGGTTATACTTATGGTTGGTTCTCTAATATTGAAATTCCAACTGGAAACCCAATCCCTCCTCCCTCCAAAGAAACAGGTCATGGTCTCTCCTTCCCAAATCTTTGTTTCATATTTGATTATGCAAAAGCTGGGTGAATTATAGAAATTTTATGGCAAACTTTTGTTTCTCCTCATCAAAGTAATTTTCCTTTACCCAAACTTGAAACAACTGGAAATCAAACTCATTTTGGTTGGCCCTTCCAAATCAAAAAAAATACCATAACTCTTAAACTTTAAAATTGTTCTCCTTTTGAAATTGTTTTAGTAGATTTAATTGAAACAAAGCCAGACATGGTTTAACATGTGCTTCAATGTATATAATTCAAACATCACCTCTTTGTTCCAAAATGGTTATCAGTTATTTCATGAAATGATTTCAAAGTGTGCATGAGTTGTAGAACATTTTTACTATTTTCAATTCAAAATGGAATTTCTGTGGAATGATGGTAAACTTGTGCTGATTCATCCACCTTCCCATCAAATGAGTTGTGGCTTTAATGCATAGTACATGTATAGGTAATTTCAAGGGAGGTGGATGACTTATGTTAAGTTTTCCCCTCCCTGGAATTGTGTGCATACAGGAATCACATGACATGCTAAATCCTTGCGGAGGGGCTGGGGAGGTGGAAAACTTATGCTAAGTTTTCCGCTGTCCCAGGAATCATTGAAAATTTTGCAAATTCAAAATCAAACTCTGTTGAGGGGAGGTGCAAAAATTAGCACAAGTAATCCACCACCCCATCCTACTCACAAAGTTTTTGCATGTCATGTGTTCCATGTCCAGGGAGTTGGAAAACTTATCATAAGTTGTCCACCTCCCTTGAAATTACATATATATGTACATTCAATATTCAGGAAGGCAGAAACTTTGTGAATACAGCAGGCTATTTAAACAAATGGACTATGTAGGTTTTGAATAATTAGCAACTGTTTTTCATATTACACACACATTTAAGAGGTGAATAGGGGTTTTAGGGTATATAAGCCACAGCTTCCTCACTGAGAGGTCTCAGTTAATTCTGATCTTAAGCACATTTTCCCAAACATATTTTAACTGCATCATCTCAAGCTTCTTCACCTTGAATAAAAGCTTGATTATACCATTGCTGATTTCCCAGGTAAGTTTTCAAATTATCTGGGTCCCTTGTGGTCTAATCCTTATGTGAACTTGTATGATCAATTTTTAGAATGAGGCGCTCTTAATCAATTCGATGCACTCCTTGGTGAGGAATGTGTTGAAAGATCCCATAAACAAGAATTGCAGTCAATTCTTGATTTTTATCAGAAAAAGTAAAATTCAAAGGTAGAAAAGATGAAGTTGCAAAACTCCATAGATCTTGGTCTTCTTGAGCCTTCAACTGAAGAACAACAACAGCCAAAATCAGCTGATAGTGCAGATGTCCAATCAACTCACAAGGTACCATCAGTGGATGATGCAACAGAAAATGATCAAGATCTGCCTGCCCCCCAGTTTAAAGTGGTTTGAGCAGAGAAACTGGAAAAACAAACCAGTGATTTGAAAGAATCATTTGATGCAACAAAGTGTTTATCAAAAATTGTTCAAATATACAAACCTGATACATTCTCAATATCTCCAGGTGAACCTTAAATATCCACTGCAGCTGTGCCTGTGGGGGATCCACTTCAAGAAGCTGGGGTTTTTTCCATGATCATGAAACTTTCCAGGACTCTGACAATAATCCAGTGCTGCAACCAGAAACAGAAGCTGAAGATCCCCAGATTGCTCCAGGAACCAGGGTATCTTCCCGGCTGGCTGCCCAAGCTGATTTCAGAGCAGCTGGAAAATCAAGATCAAGGCTAACCTCTAGCTCTCAAGGAACATCTTAATCCTCTGATTCCAACACAGAATTCATTTCCTCAGGTGATGGACAACCAGAGAAACCAGAATCCTTGATTACTGAAACGTCACCCAGGGGTGCCACACCTGCACCACCCTAGTCCCAACATCCCCTGAACAGGCCAGTTTTCTATTTTGAAGGCTATACTGGATAATAAACCCAAAATTGACGTCCAAATTAATATCCCCTTTCTGCATAAGAGTTCCCCATCCTTAATACCCCCAAAACAGAATGAATCTAATGCTGGGCTCATCACTAGGGATATGTTACAGATAACGTCAAGGCCAGGGATTCAGGACCCTTAATTTACCAAGTCATCTCAGCCTGAAGGTCAGGCTAGTAGCAAAACTGAAACCCAGGCCCAAACCATTGGGCTAAAATAAAATACTGATTTGAATCAGCCAGTTCAGTTGAATCATTTTGTGATGAAATGAAAATCATGAAAACCAATTCTATTGCATTGCCGAGAGCGTTTTTTTGGCTTGACTAAAAAAGAACTGTTGAGGTTTTCATAATGGGAAGGATTAAAGGAAAATGCAAACCCTTCAGCTTATTCCAAAATTATCAGAAGTACCCAGTTCCTAATTAACAACAACCTTAAACTTCTTGGCCAAAGGATCCTGTAAACCAACCCCCCAAGTCATTAACAAGCTTAAAATTAGTGGAACTCTGTTTGAAAAATTTAAAAGATGGTAAATTTTCATGATTCTCTCTTCCACTCCTACAAAAATTAAATTATTCTTACTTTTTTATTTATCAGAAAACATTTTTGCATGGAAAGGGTGGTGATTTTTTTGTTGGAAGCATCTTCATCAACACTAAATCCCTCTCTTGCTCCATGAAGACAGTCCATATCAAGATGCATCCCCTCTCTGAGATTGTAACTTATACCAGGGAGTCAATATGCAGGGAATAAATGAAACTGAAGCACACCTTGAATGACATCATAGGTTTAGTCTCAGACAAAATCTCAAGAAATGTAATTCTCTTAATGGAAGGTATTTAAAGGACTTCAGATGTAGCTAAAATCAAAGCACAAAGCTACTTCTCAAATCTGAAAGAAGCTTTAATTGATGATTCAAACTTTTCACAGCAAAAGAGGTTGGGTGCTCACAAGGAAGCTGAGATGAATGCTGGAATATGTGGCCTTAAAACTTTTTTTGAATATTTTATGTCTCTATTCATTGGGCTCATCAACTTACGGCTTAATGAAAAAGAAGATCATTGGCAGCCTTTTATGTCAAAGGACTTGGAAGAGAAGAAGGATTGATGCTGGACCAATTCCCTAGCATGTTTTTTTCACATGTCATTTTTTGGTCCTGCTGCCATATGGGTATTTCCAGGAAATTGCCAAGTCATGCTAGAGTGGAAGTCTGGCATGGTTGTTGGATTTGGCAGTCTTGGGCTTGAGTCAAAGTCAAAGGCTGGCTTACCTGCTGATCCACTCTGGGGCTGATTTTGTAACACAAGGGCATTCATTCTCACCACCTTGAGTGATATGGGTTTTAGTAAAGACCAAAAAATCAACTGGAGAAATGTAATTAGAATTCTTACTGAAATATTTTCTTATGAAAACTTGTCTCAGGTCCTTCTGGAATATTTTGTGCTGGTTACTGACTACAATCTGGGTAGCCACTTTAATACTCTCTGGGCTGTTAAAAAAACTACCTCTTCTAATTTAGTCAAAGTTGGCCCAGAACCCTCAGCTTCCAAAAGATAATTTGGGTGACTTCTTTGGAAATTAAAAATATTAGTTTTTCTGGATGGATAATTCTTGTTTTCAAATTTTTTCTGATCTTGAGATAATCAAATTTATGACTTGGAAACAAGGTTGTTTTGGAAGATTGAATGGTTCATGATCATACTTCCCATGAAATTTATTGACTAAGTTGCTGATTTGAAATTGAAGAAAGATTAAGTGTAGCCTTAACATTTAAACCAAAACCTAAAGTTTTGGAAGATAATGAGGTTCATTTCTTACTAAATACTTTTTTATATCACCTGCTGCAAAGGATAAATATTATAACAAAATCTTTACAATTTTTCTTTAAATTAAGCAATGCTGGGTTTTTGTAAGAAATTAATTTGATACTGTGATTTCATGGGAGTCAAAAACCACTCAATTAATAATATGATCATGTTTCATATTAAAAAAACTGCAAATGAAACATTGAATTGATCCAATATGTTGGGCCTTCCATATGAAAATGTCATGTTTTTTTTGCCTCAAAAGCATTGATGCAGTGTGTTGCTGAAACACTCATACAAAGTTCATGGAATGAAACTCAAAGCAAGTAGGCACTGAAACCTCATTAAAAATTACTTGATATCTCCAAAATATGATGTTCAATATTATGATTGGTTTTTTAAAGGAAATGAAAAAAAGGGATCATATTGTGGCTGTTTTTAGTGTACATCATATTAATGAAATAAATAAATCCAAATCAATGCAAATATTTCTCTATCCTAAATTTTAGTTTAGCTGTGATTGGTGTTTGGGGTTATCATTATCAGTGATTCAAAATAAATTCATTCATAAAAGAATCTTTTATTTCTTAAGAAATTGATCATCCAAGGAAACCCAATTCTAATTTTGATATCATCTGAAACCCCATAAATCCAACAATATTCAACATTTTGGCTTCAAAATTCCACAGGAAATTCTTAAAAGTTGGTCCAATTGTTGGCAAAGGCATACAGGATTTATTAAACTTAAATTAACACATTTCATGCATATAATTCTGAGCACCCATGATAATCTCCAGGAAATTTATGCATAGGTTTTTTATATATCCAATATTTGATTTGATGTCATGCAATAGTATACTTCCTTTTCATTTCCTATAAATATCAAACCAAAATTTATTCTTACCAAATTCATCAACCCAACTCATGTTTTACAGTAACAAATAAACCATACACCAATTCCTACCAATAACCCTTGAACATCAAGCAAAAAGAATGGTAAAATTATCTCTGGAACAACAAAAATGGTTGGAAGAAACACACAAACATAATGATCATGAGCTTGAGGAAAAAAATTGAGCCATTTCCTGAAATTTGGACACAAAGTGAAAGGTTGATGCATGAAGGGAAGAATTCAAAAGCTTGGGTATGCAGGCTTCAGAGAATAATTGACAGAGATGCCTTAGAAATGTTGATTCCAGAGCAATTTATTCCAAACATCTGGAAACTTTGGATGGAGAGGTTTCAATTTCTTGGAAGGTGTGAGTTATTATATTG
The DNA here is from genome assembly GCA_025617555.3 of Puccinia polysora. Classification (NCBI taxonomy): domain Eukaryota; kingdom Fungi; phylum Basidiomycota; class Pucciniomycetes; order Pucciniales; family Pucciniaceae; genus Puccinia; species Puccinia polysora. Next base: position 21,932,837 of record CM062617.1, on the reverse strand, counting down.
TTCAAGAACCATATGTATGATTTCGGATTAATTTCCAATCATTTTAAAGATTTTACACTGGTGGTAAATGGAATTTCTATCCCAATCAACCTGTGAGTGTTCATCATAAATTATTATTTGAGATTTTCCCAATTATTGGTTTTTCTACTTGATATTTCATGCAAATTTCACCTCTTTTCAATTAGAATACAAGGTTTGATGAGAACAGAGAAAATAAAGTGCCTTATCTCAAATTCAATTCTAGAAAAATCCTTTTTATGAAATGAGGAAAGAAACCCTGATCCCTGTTTCATAAAAATTCAATCATACATTGAAATTTGTCAACTATGAAGTCTCTGAACTTTTGATAATATTTAAATTTTCAATTTCAATAAATGTTTTGATATGCGGAAAAATGAAATCAAAGTTATTTTCGATTTGTTTCATTATAAAATGAGTTACTTAATCCTAAGCAAATCCATGCATTTTTTGTATGTGGTTTGCTACCTCAAAGGCATAAAATCAAAATTTTATCTGATGAAATCACATCATTGTTATCACAAAAAAAGCTTGAAAATGCACTTTGAATTTGAATTAAAGAAAAAAAATTCATAAGGAGCTCTCTTTATAAATGAATGAAATCATATTTGGCTTAAAAGAAAAATAAAACTTAAAAAAATAAACCTTTATGTGTGTTGCAAGTAAATTGAACTCTTTTTTTGAAATATTGTCCTCTCATGAACTCCAACCCACCCATGAAGTTAAAACTAGGGTGTATCAAAGTTAAAAATTTCAAAAAATTAAATGGCTGATTTCAGGCCTTTCTATTTTATTATTGGAAAATTTTATTTTTTGTGAGCTAAATCTATTGGTTCATTGTTTTTTTTTTGATAAAAAAAATATTTTTTGAAAAATTGATATTTTTCCTGAAATAACCAATTTAAATTTTTCAGAATTTTAACTTTTATACGCCCTCATAACTGGAAAGGTGGTAATATTGGCTTTTATTTATGCAGTCAGGTTTGATATTTCTCAAGATATTTAAGTTTAATCTTCAAAATTAATGCTTAAAAAATAAATTAAAATGGTTTCAACACATGAAAGGAAGTGAGAAAATGATTTTTATCAAAAACTTACATTCTAGCTCATTTAAATTTTCAAAAACCTTATCTAAAATGTGGTAACTGATGAAGAAATGAAATTTTCATACCATTTCTTATAAGAGTATTACCTTGACTCTCTTTTCAATGAGGAAGAATTTCAGCACAAAAAATTTTGGATGAATCCTTGTAAATTTCCATTCAAAACCAGAAATATCCAGCTACTTAGAAACATTTTAATATTTTATTTACCTGTGGCAGATATCAAAAAAAATTTACAATCATATTTTACTTCAAGTTCTTATAATTATGGCCAGAAATTAGCTCAGAAAAATGAGAAGTATTTAAAGCAAAAGAAATGCTGGACACCTTGTGTCAATAATTGCTGATGGGCTCTCACAATGGGGCAATACGATGGATTATATTGGTGATGAATTTGATTGGATGATGAATAAATGATGGAAAACAGCGGGGAGAAGAGCTCCTTAAGTACAAAAGATTGGCCTCTTGTTAGTCCATGATACAACAAGCCAAAACGCAAATTTTCCGCCCCAAAAGAGCTCTACATGCTCTACAGGTCTTGTTACTTGGTTTGGGCTACATCAGCCCACATGGCATCAGTCCCTGTACCCTTACAATCAGCCTATTCCAGTCCATTCTGGTGTTTCCACTGTGACAGGGCTGAACCAGCCCCTTTGCTGTTCAATCCCCTGGCTGGTTGTCCGTTACAACCAGCCCAGTTACTTATTTTAGCACTTGTACATCCCTGGCCCCTCATATGGGCCAGGTGGGACCCAGGACTCACCTGAGTCCAACCAAAGTCTCACCTGGGGGGGTGTAACCGGCGGACATGCCCCCCCCTCTTTTTTCCAAATCCCTGGAGGGGGCGGTTAAATCCCCCTACCAGGGGCCCTGGGGGTCAATACCTCCAGGGCGTTGCTATGGTAAGTGGGCTGGGGGGTGGTCAGTTCCCCTCAGCCCCTTGCTCCTCCCCCTTGGTAAAGGGGGGGGGATAGCGCCCCTTTGTTGGGGGGGGGGGTGGTCAATCCCCCCCACTGCCAGTCACCCCAATGCAACCGGCCTGGCCATCTCCTTTGGTGGGGGGGTGATCAAGTCCCCCCCCACCATGACCAGTTCCCCCTTGCAACTGGTTTCTGCCTGGTTACAACCAGCCAGCCCTCCCCCTCCCCTTTGCAATGGGGAGCAAGGGGAGGGGGAGGAGCTGGGACCACCAGCCCCATGGCCGCCACCCAGCGCGGCAGCCACAACAACAACCCCGTGCGGGCCTTTGGGCCCCATAGACGGGCAAAAGGCGGAATCAGCGGCCCCAAGCGGGCTGCAACACGGGCAGTGGCCCCAAGCGGGCCGCAACACAGGCGGCAGCCCCACTGGGATGCAACACGGGCAGTGGCCCCAATGGGCGGCCCCAAGCCCAAAAAATAAGTAAACCATACTTTGGCGGGCCAGCCCGTCTGGCCAAGTATGTCCAAAATAAACCTTGGGCCCATATATGCCCATGCAAGCCCATTTGGCTGTATTTTCCCATATCCCCCACCAGGCCTGTTAGGGTCCGTGTACCAATAAGCCTGTGTTGACATATGACACATTTCCATTTTCCTTCTATGTTTATTATTTTATATTTTTCTAATATTTTTCTATTATCTTATTTCATTTCATTTTTTTATTTTACTATTATTTTATGTTCCACATTTCTCTCATTCCCACACGCGCGGTCTCCTTTTTGCGCAGGCTGACCAGCATTCAAAACAACTATTAATATCCAAACCCAGTCGGCACAATACCAGGGGTACTTAATCTATGGGCCCAAAAAAACTGAGAGAAAGAATGCGTTGACATTCTTCTTTTCAATTTGGAAGCTCTCAACTTTCAACCTGATCAAACTGAATGACTCAGACCAATCAATACGTATCAACAATCAAGAACTTTGTATGCTCTGCTTTCCACGGCTAATCTCCTTTCACGTTGATTGCTATTGTTGGATGGCTTCCATGTCTTGTTGCTTGCCGACAAGGTATTGTTAAAGAAAGGCAGTTGGTCGTCTGTAGGGTATTATGATTGAAATATACCCATTTTCCATCTTCCTCCGGGACCAACTAACCCAGTTTCTCATCTAAGTCAAGAAGAGATTCTTCATAAATCTTTTGGTCACGTCAGCTACCATTGGATCAGACATAAGCTTGGTATCAAGGTATCCAAACCCAATGAATTCTTGGCCTGCGCTGTCAGTAAAATCACTCAAGCGTCTTTCACCTGAAAACATAAACAAGCTGAAAGACCATTTCAAGAGTTACACTGCGATCTGATAGGACCAATCAAACCAAGAAGTATCTATCACGTTTCATACTTAATGACAATTGTCAATAGTTGTACAAGATTTGTAGCAGCTATTCCAATCAAAGATAAAAGCAAAAAAGCAACAGTTCTTCAGTTTATCATCAATACAGAATTGAAAAGGTTTGGTTACTCTTCAATGATCCTACACTCAGACAGGGGAACCAAATTTGCCAACAAGTCCCTGAAGGCTTTCTGTCAAGAAAACAACATCATACAAACATTCTCTGATCCCTACACTCCTGAGCAGAACGGATTGGCCAAGAGATACAATTGAACTATTCTTGAGTCTCTTTGAACGGTTCTTTTTGATTCAAACCTTCCCAATAAGTACTGGTGCTTAATAATTAAGGCCTGCACACTCATTATCAATCAATTTCCGTCTCATGGATCCAACACCTCGCCATACAAACAATTCAAAGGGAGGAAAATTGAACTAGATTATTTTTATCCTATTGGAAACCCTGTTACTTTTCTTTCCAGCAATAAGGCTCTATCAAAAAAACTTGAACCTTGTGGAGCGTTTGGAAGGTTATTAGGGTATAATGAGGATCTGCTCTCCTACAGGATACTCACAGAGGACAATGGAGTAATTGACACGAAAAGCATCAAGATCTTAGATTTCAATGCATCTCTCACTCCTTCCACCAGCGATGTCAAACTTGAGATAGGAGAAAATCTGGAAGTCTGTGTTGAGAAATCCACTCAAGCTTTTCCTCAGGACAAAAGAACACATGAAAACACGTAGACTTTGGTTCCTTCCCTTGATCAAGCTTAGACTGAAGGTGATGACGGTACTGACATGGAATCTCAGCCCAATCTCACTTCCACAGGATCACTGACAGTGAATCACCAGGAAGCACCTAGGTACAGTCTTTGCAAAAGGACAGAAAAGGTTAGACCGATTCATTATTCGCATCTCAACAAGCGGATGAAAGATTTGTGGTACTGGAAAGACTCACGCGTCAGCAAAATAGAGGATATTGAAAGTCACAACGTCTGGGAGGAGTGTGATGTGTCTCCCAATCATTTTCTTAGGACTATGTGGGTTGACAAGATAAAACCATCTACCCCCTCAACAACTGAACAAAAGAAGTCCAGACTCTGTATTATTGGAAACCTACAGACTCCCGGGATTGACTTTGGTGAAAAATTTGCCCCCACCGGAAAGTTCACCACTTTACTCATTCTGGTGATTCAGGGAATCAATCTTGGGTGGGCAATGCGTCAATTTGATTTCAAGGCTGCCTTCTTATTTGCTCCTCTACATGAAGACATTTAAATTTTGAATCCGGAAGAATGCAACCGCGAATCTTGATTCCTCAAACTAAAAAAATCTCCGTACGGTCTTAGGCAGGATCCGGCGAACTGGTTCAAGACTCTAACGACATGGTTGGAATCCATTGGGTATTGCAAATCTGACTCTGATCTGTGCTTGTACATCCACAATCTCAAAGAGTCTTCTCTTTTTTTCATTTAGATAATTTAGTGGTAGTGGGAGAGGTGGATTGGTTTCAAAACTTGTTTCTAGATTGTTTTCCCCCGTCATTGGCACATGAACTAGATACGGTCCTAGGAATGAATTTCACAAAGACCAAGGAGAAACTAAGTCCGATTCAATCTTCCCTCATTACTGAAACGCTTGAGGAGCTGGATCTTACGTCTTTTCTTCCTGTACGCACGCCTCTTACACCCGGCTTACAACTAACAGAAGCGACTGAAGAAGACTGCAAAGAGTTCCAAAAACTAAATATTAACTTTTAACAATTTACTGGAATCCTGAATCATTTTTTGTGCAGGAGGCATCCCAATCTGTCAGCTGCAGCCTTTCTATTATCCAGGTTCAATCAAAAACCAGGTCTGTCCCATTGGAAGGAGGTCCTCCATGTTTGGAAGTATCTTGCCGTAACAGGGGACCTACAACTTGTCCTTCATCCTCAAAATGATGATTATCAACTGAATATTTATTTGGATGCCACCTGGGCGGACAACCCTGACACGCGGCATTTGCAATTGGGATTCCTGGTGAAGTGGTTGGGTTGTGCTATTGCCTGGAAGAGTTGAAAACAGAATAACATCACTTTGTCCACCTCGGAAGCTGAACTGGACGCACTCACTGACAGCGCTCAGGAGGGACTGTAAATAAAATCCGTCATTGGAGAACTCTGGAAGAGAACATTATAACCCACCAAGTTTTTCATCAACAACAAGGGCTTTCTGGACAAAATTCAACACTTTGGCTCAAACTCAAAGACAAAGCATATTGACATGAAGCTCAAAAGGCTTTGCGAAGAATAGGCTGAAGGAGGGCTGTTGGTTCAACTCATTGCTTCCAAAGAAATGGTGGCCAATGCAATATCCAAACCTGCAAACAAGAAAATGCTTGAACTACTCAATCAGAGCTGTTTTCAATGATTGGCACCAAATTCCGGGGGGATGTTGACATATAATGACACATTTCCGTTTCCTTCTATGTTTATTGTTTTATATTTTTCTATTATCTTATTTAATTTCATTATTTTATTTTAATATTATTTTACTTTCCACATTTCTCTCATTCCCACACGCGCGGCCTCCTTGTCGCGCGGGCTAACCGGCATTCAAAACAAGTATTAATATGCCAAACCCAGTTGGCACAATACCAGGGGTACTTAATCTGTGGGCCCAAAAAACCTGAGAGATGGAATGCATCAACTTTCTTCTTTCCAATTCAGAAGCTCTCAACTTTCAGCCTGATCAAACTTAACGACTCAGACCAATCAATACGTATCAAAAATTGAGCACTTCCAAGAAGAACAACCCATTTGCACAGAGTTTTAGCTAATTTGGTGCAATCCTTCATTTACAAACAGTTTTTTTAATTCATCCATCTTATAACTCTGTGTCATTCTCAACTTCAGCAATATTTGGGCAACATCAGTGGAGGTAGTCTAGCGTAGTTGATTTTAATCATTTTAGTCATTCACATAGTGTTGATGTCATAGTAGCTGGGTATGAACTGCTTCTTCATTATGATTTTTATGCACTACATCTCTCTGATCACTCTGTATGTAGTTTCTGGTTTTATTCCTATTAAGAATCTCAGATCTTTTATTCCAACAGCCTGTTTTTAATGCGTTTTGAGGCTAGTTTCCCCAAATCAGTGACATCCACACAGGCCTGTATGGTCCTTGTGAGTGTCCAATGGGCCAGAGAGGCCCATATGTGCATCTCATTTGGATTACACTTATACATAGCACATGCTTAAGTGCATACGTATTTTAAGACAACTTGGATCAAAATTGCACCTCTTAATTTCATTAGAGGAATCATTTTCCCTTTTTCATACCAATTTACAGTCAAAATTTGACTCCCAATGTAAAAAATTATAGAAGCATTTAATTGATTTCAATACTAAACCTGGGTAAAATTGATCATCTTGATTATACTTTGGATTTGAAGAATAGAGGTGAAATTTGAAACATCTTAAGGGCTCAGCCCAGTAATTTGATAAAATTTTTTTTAATGATATTTTTCTTCTTGATTTTAAATAAATGTACCAAATAAATTCTTGGTTTGCAACAGAAAGCTTTTGAATTTCATTGTAAAATCTCTAAAGTTATTACAACTGTAAAATTTAATCATAAGTTTCAATCTATTTTCTGGATTAATTGTTTTTCCCTTTCAAGGGAATTGAATAATTATTATTCCCCACATAATTTAAAATGATAAAAGAGACCATCATCTAAATTAAGATCCATGGTAGAGCAAAAGATGAATAAGAAATGTGTTGATTTTTATCAAAATCCAAGTTGTAGTTCCCAAACATTTCTTCCTTCTGAAAATATTTTTTTCTTGATCACACAATGAAGAATTTTGCTTACATATTTGAAATTAAGTATGGGGTATATGCATACCCAATTTGAGATATTCAATTTTTAAATGACCCCTTTATAATCTCTCAAAATGCATCATTTCTGATAGCTGATAACTTCAGATTCAATTTTCTGAAAATTCTTTCCCCCCATAAAATCTACTCTTCAAACAACCCCACAACCTTTCCAAGCGCTACTTGAGGACTTCCCTATTTTATAATATGGATTCTAGACCTCCTGATATTTAAAAATCCATGAAAACTTGCACATTAAGCAAGAACGTAGCAGAAAATTTGCCAATTTCCAATGACCCCAGAAGTCTATGCCTATGTGACTATGTAAAATATATTCCAAAAATGGAATCTTGAGGAGACAGGGTTCTGCCTCCACCCACCAAATATAGAGTACAAATTTTAAACTCAAAAAGCTTCAATAAAATTGACCTCAACAACAAATTTTTCAACTTGGAAACAACCAATCAAAACCCTTATGGAGGGAAGAAGAATATTCCTGGAATTTTCAAAGAGCAATGCCAGAAGTAATTAGAAAGATATGGCACACATGGTCCGAATTTCCAATGGGACCACCATAATTCAACAAAGTGGGGCCAAATATTGTCAGAAGTGCTAATAAAACATTGGTTAAATGCTAAGGATAATGATTAATTTAAAAATTACCCACTTGATATTAACTTTTGCAAGAAAGAAATACTCTTTGGCCTACTGGAATGTTGGCTATGTGGATAGAAGGATAATTACATGAAGCCTAGGACACGTAACAACAAGCCTTGGTCTATAGTTAAACACAGAATAAGCTTAAGATTGCTCTCCATTTTCTACATCCTGTTAGCTGAAATTTTGTTATTCAGTCTGCAAGATAAACACAAACTGCTTGACCACTGTAGAGCACCATGTGGGATAGGATTTGGGAAAATGCCTTCTCCCTAGTGTGGAATGCTTCTCAGATAGTACAGAAGAAGACAATGAGGTGAAATAATAATCTGTCCATGTACATTGGAGAAGAAAAATGTATTCACAATTTCTTCATAATCTTGATTAAAAAACTCTCAACTATCTATGTGACATGAAAGGTGAACTTAAAGCTAAAAAACAAGTAGAATATGAAAGAACTTATGATGCAATAGTCCTAAGCTATCAGATGAAACCATGTGAAGCCCTCCCTTCTAATTGTTACTGCCCTCTATTTCTTGCCACATTAAATTGTACAAAGAAATTGGTTTTGGAGATGAAGCCAGTAGACAATAAACTAGAAAGATTAGAAAAATCACATGAAACACCATGTTGGTTTGAATAAATTTGTTTCCAAGTAGTTCTATATTTACTCTTTTTTAACCCAGAAAAAAATATCAATATCTATAAATTTTAGAACATGCTAATTTATTAATTAATTAATTCTAAATAAAACAATTAAATATAACTTGATTAATTTTTTTTAGCTTCCAATATTATATGAAATATTTACAACAAAATTTCTTCTGAAAGATTAGAGAGAAATGAAATCATTCAAGGCAATGGTTTACTTTTTGTAAACTCATTCATTTTTTAGAAGAAAAGGTGAACCTCCCCAATTATTTCAATTTCAAATTGATTTATTTGAAATATATAATTGAAATAAATTTCTAGCTGTTACAATATTTCCAACATGTCTGAGCAGATTTTTGAATCTTCAGTTGAAATTTCCATTGATGTTTAAATTTACAAAATCAAATTGAGATTCATCATATTTCAAAATAATAAGAAGAAGAATTTAAAAACTGAATTTAATCCTTTGAAAAAATACACTTTGTTTCAACCACAAAGTAAAAGGAAGGACCCTCAAACCTCTTGTAATGTTCCAATAGGAAATAGAAAGCAATTAATGTATCAAAATGTTGAATTATTGAATCCAGGTAGTGAATTTTATGTGTCAGGTGTGAAACCCCACTGCTTCACCCCTCTATCACTTTACATAAAATTGAATTTCCGCTTAATTCAAAATCTTTTTTATTCCATGAATGCACTAGAAATACTTGCAATACTCAAGAGCTGATACAAACAAATTTTCTCAGGTTCCAAATCAAGTTCAAAACAGAGTTTTATCAGATTCAAACAAAACCAAAACCAGATTCAGGTGCTACACCTTCTGGTAGTTTCAGCCTTTTTTTTATGCTGTCTTAGAGATCAGGTCATAAACTACACCCATTGGCCAGGTTTTAGGAGGGGCTGACAAATCTTGCTGTTGAGGTCATAAACTACATGCATTGGACAAGTTCAATGGGTGGAGTGAGAAACCTTGTTGCTGATCTGTGATCCTCCTCCTCCATCCCAACATGATCAATGTCCTTCCTTTCTCAAAAACCTCCTTAAATTCCATTTTGCACACACTTTGGCTCATCCAACTGACCCAAGAATGGCGCCAAACCCTATTCATAGTAATGGTTGATTGCTCTCCAGCCTGGCTTGGATCTTGGGACCCCCGCTTGCCTCAAGCATCTTCAGTATTTGATTAAGGCATTACCTCTGTATTCTGGTTTATTTCATTGTAATTGCCATTGGCTTCAACACTGGAGTCCCATTCAATCAAAATTCCTTGTTTTCAATCATCAAGGTATGGTCAGTCCTTCCATAAAATCTGAATTACATATTTATATCTGACATATTCTGCTTTAAAACCCTTTCATCTGTCCACTTAAAAAATGAAACTGGGGATTTGGCCAAAAGCCAAGATCTTTCCCAACACACAACACCCGCACCCTCTTTTTGTATACATAAAGAAATATCTTGGTGCAGTCCAAGTTTTGTTAAAGTCTCAATGCTTTTAATTGATTTTTTGGTCACCAGAAACATAAATAAATGGTCTTGGTTATTACAGGTTGCCTTTTTTAAAAAGGAAGCATGAGCCCTGGAAGCATTCTGCCTTTGTTGGAACCCTTTCCTGAAAGTCATTCAAAACAATCTGATAGGCTCACTGCAAGGCAATGTCTTGCCGCTCTAACATCTGTTTGAGATATGTATTGCCTCCTGTCCCCAATTTGAGGTTCTCAGATAAATCCCCTCTTGCAGTTTTTTGGCTGATTGAGTCTTGCTTCATGTTGTTCCCAAAGGTGATGAGCTAGTTTTGCACCCTAAAAACTTGTTCTTGGTGCCTAAAATATCATCAAGGTACTCACAAGTCTCTTAGGCTTCGTGGGAAAAACATTCTAATTTTAATTTCTTTGGGATCCCCTGAAATGTCACTCACCAAGCTCAACTCTTGCAAACAATCTGAACCTGTCATGAATCCCTTCAAGTCTCAATCATCTCTATGGAAACTCAACAACACCCCTTAAATCTTGCATACTCAGCCAGATAACCAACACCCTGATACCTTGCCATTGTCCCAACTTGGGAGGATTTTTCCACTGTTTCATCACTCAAACTGATCACCATCAACCTCTATATCTTAGTAGGCTCCAATCTAGCTCTCAAATAAACACCAACATTGATCCTTGATCTTTACCAGTCCTTCAGCTATCAATTTGTCCTGGGAGAATTGGTATGTAGTTTACCAGTTGCCCCTGAACTCTACTTAGTCTTCTTGAGGCCATTATACCAGCTGTATAGTTGCTTTATCTGTTGATTTCCTTCTCATTATTTCTTTTTGTCATCCTCAAGGTTGTTTTTACTGATCTCATTTCACATGAAAATTGAACAGCTTAGTCCAGGTTTCTTGACAATCTATTAGATGCCAATGTTAAATTTGCGCCCCTGGGGTTGCAAACGGGGCAAAAAACACCTTTTGCGACTTATCTGAGTTGGGCATGGCCGTTTGTGACCCATCTGAGTTGTGAATGGATATGTATATATATATTTTATTTTTTATTTTTACTTTTTTTGTCTTATTTTTTTTCTCTATTTTAATAAAAAAAATAATGAAAAGATAAATAAAACATAAATATAAAATAAATATAAAACAAATAAAATAAAAATAAATTGATCCTTTAAATTAAAAATTTTAATAAAAAAAAGGGTGATGTTAAATTCACAGCTCCAGCAGTGTGGTAATTTTTCAGGGCCCTACATGACTGAAATGAGCTTTTGGGGCCCAAACAAGACTATAAAGGGCTTTTTCCAGCAAGCCCGACCCCCGGGGGTTGTTAAGTAGCTGTTTTTGGGGGTGCACAACCCCCCGGAAGTTGTTCCAGAATTTTAGGAACCCCCTGGACCCCACTTGGGTTCTGTTAACCCAAATTTGGGATTAAATAATAATTTGTGGGACTTTTGTTCCACACCTTGCAATCCCAAATAGACATTAAAGTGAAACCCAAGTGAAATTAAAGTGAAAACTGAAATCATAAATCATATAAAAATCTGCAAACAATTCTTTATCAACTCAAAATTGAGAAAACTTTGTTTGATCAATTGAAATTTGGATTGAATACTGAATTATAACATTGCATTTTTTTGCATGGGAACTGTGGCAATCCCTCCTTCTTCTCAAATGGCTGCGTGGAAGTTCTACATTGATAGTGCCATCAACAAAGCTTTGGAAAAAGAAAAAAGGATTTGGGTAATGAAAAATTGGAAGCCCCAATTGCATTCTCATCAAGGGAAACAATTGAGGAACAAAATGTTTCACAAACGGACATGACTGCTGGTGGTGAGTAACATTTTATTTCACTGGTTTTTTCCGTATTTAATTTGATTGAAACTGATGGAGTGCATGCCATCAATATAACTATGTAACTATTGCAGATCCACTTGACCCAACTTCCTTGAGAGGTTTTCCTACTAGGGAAGAGGCAAAAAAATATTTTCAAACATGGGAAATTAATCATGTTTACGCTTTAACGGTTTTCAACTCAAAGGGGGACCAATCTGTGGATTTAGCTTGTGACAGACATGGTTCCTATTCAGGAAATCTTCTTACCAAACGGTCTAGACAAACTCACACAAGGAAGGTTGGGTGCAAGTTTTTCATAAATGCAAGTCACACAAAGGCAGACCTCTTTTGGCGCCTCTCCTACAAAGGAACCCAACATAACCATCAACCATCTGAACATCCCTCTGTGCATCCTCAACTGAGGAGAATCTTGGGGTGGCCTTAGACAATCTAGTAGAACGCATGAATGATGGGCTCAATAAGTTAAAACTGAAGATAAAATTGAGCAAGTTTGACGGGTGGGATTATGTTGATGAAAAAACAATCTATAACACTAAGGGGAAGGTAACACTTGTAGAACTAAAGGGAAAAAGTGTTATGGAGGTACTATATGAACAGCCTGAAGAAACAAGTTGGATTCACTGGTCAAAGCTCAGTGGAGAGGGTCACTTGGAGGTGTTGGGATTTGAGTTGAAGCTCTGGTTGAAATGTTAATAGAGAAGATGATGAGAAGTCTTATGACGCCAAGAGGAGCGGATCTGGGGAGCCAAGGAGGGCGCTCCGGTTCAGTGTGAGGAAGAACAGATGAGTATTCATTCACTTGAGGTTCAGCTGGCTTAAGTAGACTAAGTACAAAAGAGGCTGACAAGTGGTTGAAAAATTAACTGGAAATGAATAAGAAATATTCAATACTGGGCCATCAGAGACCGCACAAGGTGAAGGACTACAAGACAGGTTGCACTCAAGATTCAGGCAACACTAACAGTAGACAAAAATTCTAACACACCCCCTTGACTGAAGCTTGAGGGAGGTTAAACAAAAATAATGAGGTGGGAACTTCAGGACTCTTGCATGTCTATTAAATCCAAAATTACAACATAGAATGGAGAGATGTTTGAACTCTGCAATAAGGGTGTATTCCATTAGAGAGGAAGGAAAACTTGTAATTTTTGAACTACAGTTGAACTACAAAGGAGTCTATTACATCAACAAGTAACACAAATGTTCCAATCATAATTTTTTTAAACCCCGGTCTGATAGTAACAGAAATCATTGATGAGATTAGCTCACAAGGGAGAAGGACCAATAGAGGACCAAAGGGGTGACCAAATGGCCAGACATGCGACTTGAGGCAGCGCGGAACCAGAAGTAAGATGAAAGACTTTCACGGTAGCAGTCAAATTGGACAATTGAGGCGGCAAGCGATTGATCAACTGAGCTTGATGAATCGGCCAACCGAGTTGGAGATGGACAGAATGGTAATCGGGCAATCGCGGAAAAACAGGCATTTGAGAGGATCAAGAGTGAACGACCGGGAGCAAGAATCATGGAAGACTTTAATAGGTAGCTACCGGACCAAAAAATAGATGATTTGAGACAGTCGCGGCGAAGAGGCGACAAAATAAGTTGGTGGTTGACCGAGCGAGCGCGAGGTTGATAAGGATGATCGAGCGAAGATGGTGAAGCTGTTGCTCAATTGTTTAGGAGATGGAGAAGGACCGACCAAACAAACATGATAAAGCGATGATGATAAGGCGATGAGGGTAAGATTGATCAATAATCGACAAGCTGACAATTGAAGGACCAAGAGGATTGAGGCGACAGATCAAACAAGCGCATGGTCAAGACTTGATGGGGCGACCAAGAGAAATAGTGGTGGTAAAGGAGCTCGTAATTGATTGGTCAAATTGAGGCTTTGATGGGAGCAATGGTGCTGAGGATACAATCAACCAAACACAAGAGCAACTATTAGATGGAGTTTGATTGAGCAACAAATTAGGCAAGATTAATGCTTGATAGGTTGAGCAATCAAAGTTGATGATGCATTGGCCGCTATTAAGCCAAGTGGGAATGATGATGGCGGCAAGATTGTTGGACATAGGGACTTGGCAAGGTAGCATCACAGAGCAAGAAAATCAAGGTGACCAGGATGAGAGGATAATTCCAAAAGGAGAATGATCAGGGGAGCATTTTGGCTTTTAACCGTGTTTGGATTTGAGTTGAAGCTCCGGTTGAAATGTTAATAGAGAAGATGATGAGAATTCTTATGACACCAAGAGGAGCGGATCTGGGGAGCCAAGGAGGGCGCTCCGGTTCAGTGTGAGGAAGAACATATGAGTATTCATTCACTTGAGGTTCAGCTGGCTTAAGTAGACTAAGTAAAAAAGAGGCTGACAAGTGGTTCAAAAAATAACTGGAAATGAATAAGAAATATTCAATACTGGGCCATCAGAGACCGCACAAGGTGAAGGACTACAAGACAGGTTGCACTCAAGATTCAGGCAACACTAACAGTAGACAAAAATTCTAACAGGAGGCCCTGTACTTAGCACATCCAGAGGCAGTAATGCTTTTGAAACAATTCCATCATATTTATATGTTGGATTGTACTTATAAAAAAAAATAAGTACAAAACCCCACTATTGCATGTTTTAGGAAAGACAGCCAATTGCAAAACTTTAACAAAAGATCTTGTTTTTATAACAAAAGAAATTTTTGGGTTCTAAAGTTGGTCTGTAAATGCATTAAATGATGTGGATTGTGATCCTGAGAGACTTCCAAAATTCTTTTTGACGGACTGTGGAAAAGCTCTGATTTGTGCAATTGAATGTATTTTCACAGATTCATCAAGACAATGTTGCACTTGGAACTTGTCTAAAAACATACAAGCAAACTGTAAAGTGCGCTTTGTTAATGAAATTTCTGGATGGGAAAGCTTTATGACTCTGTGGGCAAAGTATGGGGCCTCAAAGACCAAGGAGGAGGCAGAGGTCAATGATGCAGAACTCAGATTAGGTCCAAATCACTGCTTCTTATTCTAATTCCTAGTTTTGTGTTCTGAACTTTTGGATTTCATAGTGTTTCTTGAAAGACTGAGGATGTACTTGAGTATATGGAAAATAACAGTTTCCCTATAAAAGAGACATTTGTAACAGCGGGGAATTTTAAAAACTCAGGTTTTCAAAACAAAAAAACATCTTGGGTTGAAGGGGCTCATGCCACTCTCAAACAATTCCTTGCAAACTCCTTGGGAAACCTGTTGGAAGTTTAGAAAAGCCTTGACAGAACAGCTTTAAATCAAATTCAATCAGTTCATGCATCACTTTATAACTCTTGAATTAAGTTAGGGACAGTTCTTCCTCCTGAACTGTTACCATTGGGTTACAAATTGTCCTTAGAGGCAATCCATCTTGTTAGGGAACAATTTGAGAAGTTCAAACATGATCATGATAGCAAAGTCTGCACCAAGTCATATTTCAACACTATGGTTTTTCCCTGTTCCTCCCAAATAGGTGACTGTCTAGCATTCAGAGTATCCATGGTACCCAAAGATGTTCATCCTCAGTGGAGCTTGGACTATGACCCTTGCAGTTCTGGTTCTGTAAGTTGGCTTAAGTTGGATTGTTCAAATCACTATGTGATTAATGCTTTTTGATTAATGAATCCTAATTCACTAATGGTTGTTCATTTTGAATTTTTCAAGTGCAATCTCAATGAAACGCTAAGCATTCCTCAGTTATGTGAAAAAGTGAATGTAATGATCTTGTAATCTCCAGATCATGAGCAAAGCGGACTATTGAAGTATAACCTTCAGAAGATTACAAAATTTTGATTCAAGCCAAGACTTGAAACTAAAGTCTTACAATCAAGTAGGGGAAGGCCAAAATTGACAGATATGTGGCAAGAACCATCTTGGTTTGATCTTGTTGAAAAACAACTCAAGGGGGAAAAAAGAAATAGAACAGCTCCAAACAAGACAAGAAAAAAGATTGTAAGTCTTTTCTTTTTGGATATTTTCATTGTTTTGGTTTAATCAACTTAGTTTCTAACTAATGTTGAACTGTTAGTCAAAGTTGGCAGAATCTAAATCTGAACTTCATAGTTCAGAGGAAGAGACTAAAAGTGAAACAGGATCACTTAATTTGGAATCAGAATCTTCTTCAGAGGAAGAGAAAATGCAGCAAAGCGCAACCAGAAGCTCATCTTTGGTTAGTTTTCATTTCATTGATCCAATTAAAGAAATGAATACTAAGTTAGTTTTCATGATAGGAACCAAGCGTGAAATACCTCAACCAAATACCCAAGAAATTCTATAAGTTCTTGGGTCAGGTTTGGGATCCAATTGGAGATGGGAATTGCAGATTTAGAGTCATTGCTAAATCTCTTGGTTATGAAGAACATGGTTGGTTTAAAGTTAGGAAGTAAATGATTGAAACATTAGAGAAACATAAATAATGCTACATTAAGATGCTTGGTAGTGCAAAGGAGGTTCAAAAGATTTAACAAAAAATTGATGTTGAAGACATCAATGAAAAAATTCCCTCCTCAAAATGTCTGGCTAAATTAAACATGGGTCAAATTACAGCAGACACATATACCAAACCTATATGTTTCATTTCATTGGGCTCATGTGATACTTATAATCCAATGAAAAATGGTTTTACTGATTAATCAGATCCAATCTTGATTTCCTTTGTAAAAAATAACCACTGGGTTCTATTAGTAATTGAGGGAGAAATGATTCCAATCCCGCCCATTCTAGCAAAACCATGTTCCTTGATTTCTAAAAAAAACCTCTGGTTGGGTTGATCATCTCAAAGATCAACTGCAAATGTATTCTAGATTTTTATAGAATTTGACTTCATTTCATCATTGGGTTTCATTTAAATTTTAATTCTAATGCAGCTAACAAGTTCTATTAATATAAAGGGTTATCACATTTTGAACATCATTATGTTGAGTTTTTTGATTTAAAATCATTATATTGATTTTTTTGAATGAGATTTTAATGGTAAGTCAGTTCAACTTGTGTTGGGCTAATTCAATCACAAGCTTAACTTATTTTAAGCTTGGGATGGGATCAGCATAACACAAGTTGAACTTGTTTTTTTTTTGGTTTTTTTACTTTAGGGCTGGTCAAAAGGCTTGTATTTTTTTGGTCACTTTTACTTTAGGTTTGGTCAAAAGACTTCTTTAATTTTTGGGCACTTTTACTTTAGGGCTAGTCAAGTTGAAATTACTTGAGGGCTTGTCAAGCTAGTTGTATTTTTTTTGTGTTTTTACTTTAGGGATTGTCAAGTTACTTGTCTTTTTTTTTGGTGTTTTTACTTTAGGGCTAGTCCAGTTACTTGTGTTTTTTTGGCCTTTTAACTTTAGGGCTAGTCCATTGGATAGTTCCAGTTTTTTTTTATTTTGATTTATTTATCTATTTATTTATTTTTTAGCCAAAAAATGAACATTCTTTGATTTTTTGGAAGGTTTATTTAGTTTAACGGTTGTGTTAGTACCCTTTCATTCCTTTTCCTTGTCCTTTTTTTTTCTCACCGCAGTCTGTTGCCGTGTGGAAGTCCACACGGAAGATGACCAGGCTGGGTGGGCCACACGACTCCATGAGCCGTGGGGGTTCTAAAAGGCCCAAATTGGACTGTGTGGCGTGTCACAGGGCTCCTTCTAAACCGTGTTGACTGCTCAATGAGCCATGAATTTATCATTACCCTAAAAAAAATTAAAAAATAAAATTAAATAAATGAATGAATAAAAAATAAATTAATTAATTAAATTAAAAATATAACTAAGTAAATAAATTCAAATAAAATGAAATGAATAAATAAATAAATAAAAAAATCAAAAATAAATAAATTAATTAAATTAAATTAGAAATATAAATAAAAATATAAATAAAAATATAATTATAAATAAAAATAAAAATAAAAATATATAAATAAAATCAAATAAATACTTAAATTAAAATTGATTTTTTTCTCCATTCACTACCCAAGATGGGTTGCATGGTGTGGTTTGCAACCCATCTTGGGTAGTGGACCGGGGTTGCAAGGTTGCAAATTTAACATTCAAATTTATGAATTTCACATGGTTTAAAGCCAAAATATGGATTCTTCAAGCTAAACCAACATGCCAAAACCACAAATCACCTGGACTGGGAGTCAAACAGAATCCCAAGGCACTGGCTTACAAATCACTGATTGAATCTAATCCGCTGCTGTCCAAATCCAACTACTCAATCTGGAGACAGAAGATGGAGAAATTTCTCAAGATGCAAGGAGTTCTCTATTTTATCAATGCAGCAGATCCCTTCGTGGAGGTCCCCAATTAAAATGAAATGGCTGGATAATTGATGTCCAAATTGTATTGCAGAGCCCAATCCAAGATGATAAAGCAAGAGAATGAAGACTCTACCAAATTCATTTGGCTTGCTGCAAAAAATTGCTTTGCCTCCAGTTAGGCAGACAAAGGAGCTTGAATTTTCTTAAAATTCCGCCATCTAGGCTTTGAACAGAAAAAGATAGATCGTTTTTTTACCTCTTTGAGAGCACAACTGGGAAAGCTGAATGAAGTGGGGATTGAATTACCAAATGAAATTCTTGTCTATCTCACTCCCTTCAAAGATCTCAAATCATGCACTGGGGCACCAAAAGTTTGGTTTCTGTAGTGCTAAAACACCTGGCTCAACTCAAGAACAAGGTTCAGTCCAAGGCAGTAAAGACAGCAGAAAATGATTCTGCAATGTACAACTCAAATAAACAAAAATAATTTTACCACCCCAAATGAAAGGATGGAAAGAACAAACCAACTCTTCAGTTGCATCCTGCATCTTCCTGTTCAGACAAAGTTCCAAAAAAATGCCCAAAAACCCTCATAGAAAAGAAAGATGTGGTTCTAAGAAGAATCCTCAAGCATAATCACACTTCTAATAGTTTTTCTTTGCCTTCAGACATAAAAAAAATATTAAACACAAGTGGTATATCTCTGACAGTGGTTGCTTGATCCATATGTTTCAGAACAGGAAGTAATTTTTCTCCCTGACAGAGAAAACTGGTGAAGATTAAATTATAAAAGGCAAGAGAGGAGAAGGAATTTATATCCAAGGATTGGGCATGGCTACAATTTCCAATTACCAAAGGACCAATTACCTAGAAAACTCTGTGTGGGTGCCTGAAGCTATGTTTAATCTGGTTTTTCTGGGAGCCTTACTTCGGAAAGGTTGAATCCTCAAGTTCAAAAACAGAATTATCCGCCCACCTTCACTCTATTTTGCCTAGGAGCACAATTAATTACAGTCAACATTGAAAAAAATCTTCTTATGATTCAGAAAAACAAATCATCCAATCTAAACTGCTCCACCTTTTATATTACCTCAACCAATCCAGCAATTGAAACAAGATTAGCTGAAAGAGCTGAATCTAAAACTTGGACATGCAAGTATTGATGGAAATGGAGAATCAATTGGAGAAATCAATCAAGAAAAAAAATCGGAAACTGTTCAAATTCATAGCCTGCAATAAAAGAAAGATTGACAGGGCTTTGTTCAATAAGGAGCAACTTGTTACAGCAAGATTTTTTAACCAAATAAACCTAGAACTAATGCTATTTCTAAATCCCCCCAGAAAATTAGGGCTGGGGTATGCCCTGACCATGGTAGACAACAAATTGGGCTATCCCTTGGCCTTTCCTCTTCCTTCAAAGTATGCAGCTGCCGACACAATAAAGTTTGTCATTGAGAATGAAGCAAAATAGCAAAAAAGATAAACCTCCAAAGAGGTCTCAGACGTTGGGGGTGAGTTTTTCAATTAATCAAGAAAGACTTTATTCAATTACAAATCAATAAATCACCTGGTCTCTGAGCCCTATCACTCTCAGCAAAATGGGAAGGCGGAACAAGAAAAAAAGTAAAATAATGGATTTTTATGATCAGTTTTCAGCTCAACCTCCATCCCCCAAAACCTCTGGCATGTGGTGATTCAAATATCCTTCCTTGCTCTGAACCAGATAAAATCTGAAAAATGGGGGCCCACTCCCTGGGAAATGATGCACAGCAATGAGCTTCCTGCAAACTACCTGAAACATATTAGAGCATGCATTGTATACTTACTCAACAAAAGAAAGTTCAAATCCAAGCTGAATGAGAAAGGCAAAGAGGGAATCTTCAGAGGGTAAAATCCCCTTTTCTTCTGCTGAAACATTCTCTCAAGGTCTTCCAAAGTAGTTGAAACAAAAAATGTCAAGTTTCAAAAATAATTATATGTTATTAAACTTCATCAGACTGGCCACAGTATCACTGTGGAATGTTTTGCTTTGCAAGAAAAGACATTCAAACTTTCATCATCTGGGGGATCTACAGCTGATAAAGCTGAGGAAAAAAAATCCAGTGGTTAGTGATACTGAAGACCAAGACTCCTCTGAATCTGATTCTTCTTTCACCAAGGTCCTTGAAACTCTGAAAACCAAACTTAGAGATTGCTCAAATTTTGAAGCACCAGAACAGTATGGCCACAATTGTGTGCCAATACCAATAAACATCCATGAGGCACTCAAAAAAACAAATCTGGCTACCACCAATTGAGAAGGAACTCAATAAAAATGAGGAACTTGAAGTATGGGAAGATGGGTACAAGTTGGAAGTTGTTAATCCTATCAAAACCAAATGGGCTTTTTGCAGTAAGCAGGATCTTCATATTGGGCTTTCCATGCTAAAAGCAACAGTCTGTGTCCTAAAGGTAGAGGTATGTTATTGACTACTTCAACAATTTTTTTCCAACAGGATAGGCAGCCTATTTTTGAGCCTTACTAAGTTACTTGGTGGACAAGAATCTCAAAGTCCTGCATTTCAATGTAAGAGGGGAGTTCCTCCACGCTCCCTTGGAAGAAAATGTTTCTATCAAACCCCAGAAAGTTCAAAGAGGACAGCTGAATTCCTGTGGTTGAAAAAATACCTATATACCCTGAAACAGGCTCCTCTGAACTGGGAAAAGACCCTCAGGGAGTGGATCAAAACCAAAAGATTCAAATAATGCAACTGCAATCCATGTTTCTATCTTCATGAGGATCAAGTTACATGTTGAATCTGATTCCATTTATTCTTTGTGATAAACTCAGTTTCCTTCCCTTACATGTCTAAGATGTTGTCTTATGACTCTCTTTCTCACACTGTTTCATGTGTTTACTTTTTTTCTTTTTGTTCTCTTTGATTCCGGTCTGATTGCTGCTGTATGTCACGGTCTACTGCTGAGAGCGTGCGGACTCTAGTTTCAGAGTACTCCCGGCTCCATTCCTTCACTCCAATCCTGAGTCAACAAGGTGGAACTCGGCACAAACCTTCCTCAAACAACACTCTCATCAAGATCCCTATTTTTAAAATCAATGAGACTCCCATCAAGTATACCGTGATCAGCAGCCAGCTTGACAAGAGTGAGATTACTAATCAACTCATTCGCTAGTGTCTTTAATAATCCCACTCCCATAGCTTTTTCAAGGCACTCCTCCAGACAACTCTCAATCCTCATCCCTGGTCTCTTACCTCTCTCAATCCTCCTCAAGTAAATTCTCTTCTGATGTGGATTAAGACTCTTATCATCTTATCTGTACTTTCTTCCACGACCATTTAGTTCCTGTTCAATATCTCTGTTCATCTCCAGAAAGTGTGCTGTTTTCCTTCTGCTATATTGATTGCAGAAGCCTCCTGTTGGTCTTTTCCTTTCTTTTGGAAAACCTCAGCTTTATTTCATGTTTCTAACTAGTTCTTTCTCAATGAAATAAAAGTCTGGTCCTGGTTTTACATCCCTTAATCCTTAAATTAGAGACCTCTTATTTCATGTCATTGATCTCATTACTGTAGGGGACACCAAGAGCTTTAAAGCCAAATCCTTAGACTTATTCAAAGATTCTTTGGCTCATGAGGTGGATACTCTTCTGGGGATGAAATTGGATCTTAGTAAGCATTAAATATCTTTCCCTTTTCCAAATAACATCAAGAAGGGACTTGAATAGTTGAACTTGCTCAATGAAAAACCCATGAACAACCCCTGTACCTCTGGAATTCATCTGCAACCAGCCTTTGAACAAGAATTCAAAGAATTAAAAAAATTAAACGTCAGCTATTTACCTAATTTTGGCGGGCTCAACTTTATTGCCAATCTGGCTAGACCTGAAATCAACTTTTAAGTGTCTTATCTGGCCCGCTTCTCTGAAAATTTGCACTGGAATTAAGTCATAAAAGTGTGTAGGTATCTTCTCAAGAACATAGACTATCAAGTGATGTTTTGAGATAAATTTCCAGAACGTCATTTTGTCATCTACAGCAATGCTACCTTTGGGGACAATCTGACTACTTGTCTTTCTAAAACTGGATTAATTTGCCTCTTCAGGGGTCACTCATTTAATCAAAAAGTCAGAGGCAACAAAGTATAGCACAATCTTCAACCAAGTTTTAATGCAATGCACTGTCTTCCAGCCATCTTGAGGCGCATTGGATACATCATCTGATTAGCAAGGTCTGTAGAACTTAAATACAACCACCCATGCATCTCATCAACAAAAAGTGGCTAAAAGACAATATGAAGAAATTTGGATTCAAGTTAGTACATTAAAATCAAGTTAAAGAGTCTCTGGAATGACTGGAATGATCAGCTAATAAACATAAAGCTGATTTTATCACAAGACACGCTGGAAAACTTTCTAAAAAAATTAGTTATTACAACTACTGTAGACAGACATGCAAAGTATTTTGGGTCCTAAAATTTTTCTTGATGTTGAGTTGAGCAGGTGTGTTGATATTCATTTTCATTTGGTCTCCATGTTTCTCAAGGTACCACATCCTTTCCTTAGTCTCCTTTCTTCTTTTTTTGTACTCACTGTCTCCTTTTTGTTGTTTTACTGTTTTGTAACGCTTGGGCAATCAGCAACTGAGCCCATTGTGGCTTTCAGCTCTTCCAAGATATCCCCTGAATTTTCACCCACCAAGCTCAACTCTTTCAAAAAATCTTGAGCCTCTCATGAATTCCTTGTCTCAACCATCTCTATGGACTTTCAACAATACCCCTTAAATCTTGCAAACTCAGCCATATCACCAACACCCTGATATCTTGCCATTGTCCCAACTTGGGAGGATTTTTCTACTGTTCTATCACCATACACAATCACTGTTTACCTCAATATATTGGTAGGCTCCACTCTATCTCTCAAATCAACACAAAGATTGATCCTTAATCTTCACCACCCCTTCAGCTATCAATTTGTCCTGGGAGGATTGGTCTGTATTTTCCCAGCTGCCCCTGTACTGTACTGAGTCTCTCAAGGCCATTATCCCAGCTGTATAGTTGCCATATTGTTGGTTTTATTCTCATTATTTCTTTTTCTCATCTTCAAATTTTTGGTTATTTCTCATCATTTCACATGCAAATTGAACAGCCTGGTCAAGTTTTCTTGAACATCTTTTATTTTCAAAAGTCTGAAGATCTCCTCAAAATCGTACGGGATAAAAGGTTGAATGCTCTTATCAATTTTCCACTTAATATTAAGGACCTCCACAGTTTTTTATTTAAACATCTGCTCCCTCCCTCCCTCTATTCCTTGAATTGGAATGAAAAAGTTTTTTTCTTGAATTTTTTTAAATTTCAATCTCTATTTCAATGTTGAAATTTTACTGTAGCTTTCTCCTTATCAAAACATGAAAAAAATGCTTAATAGTATTCATTGCAGAGTACCAAAATAGAAATTAACAAAAATCCAAGACAAGTGATTTATTTTATCTTATGAATCAAATGTGCCAAAAATGGAAACCAAAGAAAATGTTGAATAATTGTTGAAGAAAACAATGGTGAAACCCCTTGGGGAACTTCTGCCCAATAATTTGGGGAGCTCCAAAACAACCTTGACAGAAAATTGAAGCCATCTCACTGTTTCCAAGCATGTAATCCAATTCAAAATGCCCATAGGATCTTGAAAAGTCTTGTTGTTTTGGCATGCCAGCAGTTTTTCAATGGATCCTGCCCACTAAGAGAGCACTGTTGAACCAGCATTCAAGAAGATTGGGGATCAAAAATAAGTTGGAGCCATGGTGTACACATGTATGTATGTACATACATACATAGGCTCAATTTTACCAAGCAATGTGCCCAATTTTGCAAAGAGAACTTGATATTCAGCTCACTTGCCATCAATTTATAGTTTATGAGCAATATTGCTATTCATGAACTTAGATATCTTATACCAATTCATAGATATCATAATCACTGCACTGAAAACCATGTTGTCACATCATAACACATGCCACCATTTCTCCCATCCCTCCTCCCCCCCACCTCAATACCACCCATCAATATTCTTTGCTACCTCCATCCATTCAAAGGAACTTCCAAAATTTGGAATTAATCCGTTATATTTCATTTTATTATTTTTCTTAATTTTCTTCCTTTTGGAAAATTAGTCAAAAAATATTTTAATTTTATCTATATACAAATATTGGTTTTTTGGGGGCTGGAAAATATCAATGTCAACCTCCTTTGAAAACCATTGAGAAGACTTTGATTTTCTCCAAAATCTGGGCTGCAAACTGAATTCAGGCCATGAATATAATTCACTCAAGCTTTTGCACAACCCAAAAGGCTTCCCTCCCACAATTTGAGGTCAATTTACACTATTTATTTAAGGAAAATTCCAACTATCAACACTTTAAACATGAAATTCTGAGAAATCTATTGAGTAATGAAAAATTAAAACCCAAAGCTAGCATATGGTGAAACAAATTTATATTTATTTTTTTTTAAAAAAAAGGAAAAAAATCTATTCAAATTTAAAGTGGTTTAATAATTATGAAAAAGAAACACAGTCTTATGAGGAGAAATGTCACATTGCTACTATTACAGAGGAATCTGCAAAAGTTCCAGAAAAAAGAGCTAATATAGAAGTAAAAATAAAAATATATGAAGGAAGAAATAATCTAAAAATATTATTTCAAATTTGGATTCTTCATCCAATTTAAGGTAGATTCACTCACTGACACTTACCCCATATTCTAGCTCCTTAAATTTTAAATAAACAATAGAAAATTAAAAGACAGAAGGTCTTTGGGACTTTTGCCATCTTAATATTTTGCCTGAAATGCTACGTTTAGGTTTCACAGGGAGACTATAGTTTCTATATATTTGAGGAGTTAGGCGCATAAAATCAATTTTTCACAATTCCTGCACGCAGCCATGGCAAATAAGATACCAGCCGCAGCTGAGCAACAGCACTGCCACCCTTTTGAAACAAGATGAAAACCCAGATGCGCAGCCGCAGGACTACGGACTAACTTGACAAGTCTGATGGCGGGAAACTGGAGGTACCGCCCAAAGATGCTACTGCCCAGGCAGAGAATTTTTAAATATTTAATCATTGTCTCTGTAGGTAGAAAATAATCAGAACATTACAAAACTATTATAAAATTACCTTAAAAGAAAATATTACATATTTTTACTAAATATATTAAGAAAGCATAAGAATGTTGAAAAACAGATAACAGAAAATTGAAAAAACTCAACACCCACCTTGAAGTGAAAAAGGTGAGCACTTTCAGACACCAAAATATCCATGAAATTCTAAAAAAATGAATATGTAAAAATATTACATAATTTCCCATAGTATTTAGTTTTGTTTAATTATCTTGATTAAATAAACAGAATTTTGAAAATAAAGACCAAAAGGATTACCATGCTTCTGTTCCCATCTAATAATACATGATGAGAGCTAATGTTACATCAAAATATGAGAGCTAATTTTACATCAAAATATTGGTAGAAGGGTCTTATATATAGACATATTAACATTCTGGGAATATCTACTAGGAATAATTTATAAAATAAAGATCATGTGGAGAAATGAGGTATTCTCACATGCCAATCACCCAATCAAACAGTAGAATAACTCCCTTACCATTTGAAATTAAAAGCTACCCATGCTACAGCTCCTAGAGCATATGGTGGGCCACTACTGGTACCCTGAAAGCCATAGCATCCCTCCCTAAAGCCCTCAGAAGGACAGAAATGGGACTCAAAAAGATATAAATAAAGACCCCTTTTTGAGTTTATTAATACCCCAGAACTAGTTACATATACATCCAGAAACCTTGGCAAATTAATCAAATACTTTAAGAGATAAATAAGTGATTTATGGATTTAGTCCAATTAATATTATCTGTCCCAATCCTATTTTTATGAACTTATGCTGCTGAATAACCTTCAACCCCAGATACAGTTTTAAACCCATCAGTACACATCCCAAACAGGTACCTTAAGTATTAAATAACATAGCAGTGAGCTTATTTTCCTTATTCTGTTGTGGCAGCTTGGTCACAAAGCCCTTCAACTCCACCATATATTATATATATATATATTATCTTTGGGAAACAAATCCTCTAAGAATATCAATTAAAGTTTGCAGAGGAACCAGTTCTACGTATTTCAAAGTGAATTCCCTGAAGAAAACATGTTAAAGATCCTCAATATATAATAATGGGCCCTATTTTCATTTATTAAATAATCAATTTTTTAGGGAGGATCAAAGTTGGGAAACTCGCCATTAGAAACCCGCCTTTTTTTTTTGACCAAACCCGCCATTTTTCATGGCGGGTTTCTGAAATACACATACCCCCTAATTGGTGTATTTTTAAATGGCTGCTTTCATCAAAATTGTGGATTTCAAACATCAAACCTGCTAATAAACCCGCCATTTGTGCATCATCATCCATCCACCATCCATCACATCTAAAACACCCATCCACATCAGCAAATCCATACCAGTTGCATCTCCATTGCATCACACACATCTCATCTCCATCTCTTCACATCTCTATTGATTTTCACATATCCATCTTCACACAAATCCCATCATCTCATCACCCCACATCACATCACCATCTTTCTCAACATGTCCAATCAAACTTCCCGCCAGAAAGTTGAAAATGCAAAAAAGCTGACTGAAATTTTGCTACTATTTGACTCCCATTCAGACTCTGATTCAGACTCCAATTTGGAATCAACTTGGGTGGCTTTGAATTCTCTGTTGGAAAAGCAATACATGGTTCCAAGAATACACACCCTCCACAACCCTATGTATGAAAGGCTAAAGCTTCATCTCATCCCCAACTTGAGCTTCCAGCAACTATTCCAAACTCTATTGCCTTCATTCATGAAATTTTTGGAGATGATTGAAGACTGCCACATCTTCCAGAACAATTATTGGAATCCTCAATGAAATCCAGCCATCCAACTTTCTTTTACTCTTTTTAGATTGGGATCAAATGGAAATGGAGCAGCAATCCATCAATTGGAATATTTTTTCTCAGTCAGTTATGGAAGCATTGACTTATAGACCAAAAGAGTCATGATTGCTATCCTATCTTTCCGTAGCTCAGTCCTTTCTTGGCAAACCAAAGAAAAAAGCAAGGACATATCTCAAGTAATGGAGACTGAAGGATTTTCTGGTTGCATTGGTTTTGTTGATGGAACCACCATCCCCTTGAGTCAAAAACCAAGCTAGATGGCAACCAATATTTTGATCCCAAAAAAGGGCAACTTATTGATTTCTTTTCTGATGACTTTGATAACACCTTTGATCACACATCTGACCAAATATGTTTGAAATTTTTGTTTAGAACCTCCGTGGCCCTACAACTTGTTTGTGATAACAACAAGAAGTTCATATCTGTCCATGCTTGCCTTCCAGGTTCTTGTCATGATTCATACATGTTCAATTGGATGCGCATTTCCCAACCACCAGAGAACTACTTTGACCACAATAAGTACCTTCTGGCCGATTCGGCTGATGCTAGTGGAAAATATGTGGTTCCAGAATACCCAAACGTGTCATCTAACAATGAAGGAAAAACCAATTTCAACTATCTTCTTGCCCAATTGCAGGTTCGGATTGAGCATGCCATAGGATTCCTGAAAGTAAGATGGGCCAGCTTAAGGGAAATGCAAAACCAGCTTCAAAACCCCAAAGACATGAAGATCCTCATCAACTGGATTATCACTCGTGTAATCATTCACAATCATTTGGCCAACATCAAAGATGAATGAAACAAAATATTTGAAGATAATATTCCTGACCCACCTCAAGTCATTCCTGTCTCATCTTGTCCCTCATCTTTTTCTATGAGAGAGCAGATTCTTCCTCTCACCCTTGCTTGCTTTGATGAGTAATTTTTGTTTTTTAAATAGGTGAAAAATAACTTTGTAGTAATTTTTTTCTTGGTTGTTCACCCAAGTTTCCAGGTTGAGTTGGGTTTTTTTTTTCTTAGTGGACTTAGACAAAATCAAAAAACATCTCCACCTCATATACCACCACTTGCCAGCCCATCCACCCCTCCCATCCACCTCACCACTCCAACAATTCCAACTCAGCCCACTCACACACTGGTCACCTTCCTTCCTCCTCCTCATCAAACCACTGCCTTCACCTCAGCAACCTAACCAACCTCACCACCCTCATCAACCTCACCAAGCTCCCCAAAACATCCATGAGTCCCCTTCCCTCTTTCTTTCCACTCACTATTGCTTACCTCTCCTTTGAACTCCCCCCAGGTCTTCCCTTGAATCCAACTCCTCATCTGGTAAACCTCTCCTTTGTCTTTCTCCCCCCTTCCTCCTCCTCCTCCTTCCTTGCGCGACCAACCCCCTCCAATTGATTAGGATTTGATTGACTGATCAAATCCTGATCAATTGATCAATCGATTAGGAATCAATCAACCAATCAAATACTGAACAATTAATCAATTGGTTAGCTATAGATCAAGCAATCAATTGATCAATCAATTAGGAATCAATTGGTCAATCAAATTGTAATTGGTTGATGAATCAATTAGGAATTGATTGATCTATTGATCTGGTTTTGATCAATCAATCAAAACCAAGTTGATCAATCAATCAATTGATCAAAACCAAATCAATCAATCAATCAACTTAGTTTCAATTGATTGATTAAAAACAGATCAATCAATTGATCAATTTGGTTTCAATTGATTGTTTTGCAATCAATTGATCAATTGTTTTGCAAGCAATTGATTGATCATTTTGCAGGAGGTCCAGCAATTGATCCAATCTTCTCCTCCACCTCTTTTTGAGTTTTCTTTGTTGATGACCAGGGATTTTTTGTTTTTTTAGGTGTCTCTGTACTGCACCTGAAGCCAACAGGGTCTTTTTTGATCATTTCTGGTGTTCTTTGCCATGGAAGGTATTTTTTTTATAATTTTTTTGATAACATTGCTTGTTGGTGTGTTGCATGGGTCACTCATGCCAATTTCTTTGGGGGGGATTCAGCTTCAGGTGTCCCTGGGTTCAAGTCCAGGTTTGGTTTCTTTTTTTTTATTCAATCATGATTCACCAACAATGTCTATTGGACCAACATTTTTTTTTTGGAAAAAATTTGACTGCTTTGGGGGAACATCCTAGTCTTCTTCCACCCCCTCAAAATTTTACACAAACATCCAAATCTATTCTTGTTCCTGACCCCAATCTAAGTATAGGATTGGGAGGGAATAAGATGGAAGGAGATGGCTTCAAAAACATACAGAGAGGTGGGAAGAGTAGGGCTGCTTGCCAAAAGAGGAATCAAATGAGAGATTCCAAAATATCTTTGGAGGTTTCTGAGAAAGATATTAATGAAAAGGTGGTCTGGTCAGGTTGGAAATTGTATCCTTTGGATCTTTACCCTTAAATTGTTGCGGAAAAGAAAAAGAATAGTTTGAAACTAACCCAGGAAGAGTTTGATCAAGCTAAAAAAACAATCAAACGGTTCCATTTCTTCCACCGTGGAAAAGTAATTGTCACTTTCCTTCACCATTCAAAAAAATTTGTCAACCCAGTTGGTCCTTCAAGATCTTGGGGTGGAAAAATGTGGGCAGTTGCATGGCAAAAATTGATGCACCCTTCAGAGTTATTTGGACTTTATGTGAAGAAACAAACCATGAGATCTTCTCCTCAAGAGTATTCTTGCCTCAACCTTAAGGCTGACAAAGTATTCTGAATTCTAGGACAAATGGTTTTCAATTTGACCAAACTTTCCTTTGAAGAAAACCATGATGCCATGAAGGACAACAACATCCCCTCTTTCTCTTTGTTGGAATTTGGTTCCAAGCCCACACCTTTTGATTGCTCCACACACATCAATTTCACCTCTAATTATCTTTATAAATCTCCTAATATTGATAAAGGCAACATCTCTGGCTACTTCTTTTTACTCGTGGTTCCAACCAAGAAATCAAATGGTCAATTTATTGAAAATATGGACAAATATCAAGTATTGGATGGCCAATTTTGTTTTCCTGACCTTGGCTTTGGAATTGATTTCAAGCAAAAAGGTATAGTCAAAATGGTTTACGCATCTAATAAGTACAAGCACTGTACTTTTGCTTCTGTGGACACAGAAACCCATACCACAATGGCCATGTCACTTCAAATTAATAAAACAACTAGAAACACTTGTAGGGACTTGAATAATGGCCAAATTTACTCTCGGAAAAAAATATAAATAAAAACAAAAAAGATTTGTATGTAGGTGGGGTTAAGAATACTCTCAAACGTTGTAATCAAAAATAATTTTTTTGTTTTTCTTTCACCCATTTAAATATATTCAAAAGCCCAGAATTCAAGTTATCTGCTGTATCTCATCTACTGTTCTACTGCTACCAATGCAAGCCAAGGCTACTGATACCTTATCCTTTTTTTTGGTTGCAAGTTGTTTCCTCTCCTTCTCCAGTTGGGCTTGCTGTTGATCCTTCTCCTTTTCCTCTTTTTGAAACTCTAGCTCAGCCTGTTTCAACTTCCACTCAGCATCCAATTTTTTTTGATGGGCCAAAATCTTGGCTTTCTGCTTTTGAAAATCCATGGACAGTTGACAATCCCACTTTTTCTTTTCAAAGTCAAGTTTTTTGGATTCAATTTGTGATTTGAATGTTTTTTGCAGGGAAAAAGCAATGAGAATGGTTTTGAAAGCATGGATATTCAACCAATGTACTTACATGAATCTCTCTTCTCCATGATTTCTTCAAAGCCTGAAAAACTGGAAGTTTTTCTCCTCTTTTGATGAACTTTGGGGTTGATATTGATGGAATTGGAGGCCTTTTGCTTACCCTTGGCAGAGGAGGTTTGATTCTGAAAGTTGTCACTGGTGTTCAAGTATGATGTTGGAGGCCCCATTGGCTTGATTTTTTGGCCATTCTGGAATGGATGGGCGTGTTCTTTTACAATCTAAATCAGTCAGGATTAACAAGACAGAAGAGAAAAGAGCTTGGTTTCTTACTTGAACGGATTTTGAGGGTAATGGAGACTGAGGAGTATCTTGTTCTGAATCAGCAAGGTTGATGAGATCTGCAAACCCTGGAAGAAAGCAATCCAAAGAAGGAGGGGAGGGGTCCACGGTATGGTTTGAAACGTCAATAAATGCAGAAGTAGACGTGATTGCAGCTGATAGTAATTGAATATCCTCCTTGGCATCAGATGGGAGCCATTCCAAGGAAAAGGTTTTTTCAGGATTACCATTGCTAGGCTGAGCATCCCCAGCCAAGACCTCAGCGTGGACTGAATTGGATTTTTGGGCATCAAAAGCGTCTAAAGAGGTGATTTTGGACTTCTTTCCAAAAGGTTTCATCCATTTGAAAATAAAAAGGACAAAGGGAGTTAAACTTATCAACCACCAAGTTGATTCCCTTGGCTCTCTCAGAGTTGGTGATAGCAAAGCAGGTGGAGATTGACATGGAGTGGGCCTTTTTGTACTGGGCTTGATAATTCTTGAATTGCTCCCTCATCTGTTTGAATGAAAGATCCAGCCTACCTTTTTTTTTTCTTGAGTTCATTGGCCATGAGGAGAAAATCATTGACCTTAGATGATGTAAGTTGGCCAACATGTGTTTTGTTGTCCAATCCAAAGCAGGCATCATAGTTGGAGGGAACTTTTAGCCAGTTGACCAGGATGATGTGATCAGCTCTCTTGAGCTAACTTGAGCCCTAGGAAGCTGATGGGGGAGGATTGTTTGAGCCCTTGAAAGCTGATGGGGGATGATTGTTGTTTGTGGAGTTCCTTGGCAATTTTTGCTTTGGTGTGTTGGAATTTTGTGTGTACTTGTGGGGGGAGGTTTGCTGAGGGGCCATTTGGAAAGAGTACAGGCAATTAGGTGATGAGAGGGATAAAGTGACAAGCAAGATAAGTGATGAGAGATATGAATTGATGAGAGCAATAAAGTGACAAGAGCAATAAAACAATGATTGAATTTTTTGGATGAGGTTGGAGATAGAGTGATGAGAGTCATGAAGAAATGAGAGCAACAAACAGATGAGAGCAATGAAGCAATGAGAGAAATGAAGAAATGAGAGCAATGAAGCAATGAGAGCAATGAAGCCATGAGAGCAATAAATTGGTGAGTGATCAAGTGATGAGGGTGATAAATTGATGAGAGTGATGATGAGAGTGATAAAGTGATGAGAGTGGTGAATCTTTTTATGATGAGGCTGGAGGTAAAAAACTTTGCAATGAGTTCAAACGTATAAGGTTGTGGGAAGCCAGGGATGGATGACATGGACAGGTGGCAGAAGCCTTTAAATACTTCATTTTCAAAAACCCACTTATTTTGTGTTAACTTTGACACGTCTGATGTGAAATAAGTGGTTTTTTTTGATTTTTAATGATGGGGTTGAAATGGAAGATTTGGTTTGAAACCGCCATTAAAAATGGCAGGTTTGGTTAACTTTGATACACCCTATTAATATTTATTAATAATAACCTTCAATAACCAAAACATATTGCTTTGCCTTTGCTTTATCAAATATTTAACAGATTGTTGCTGCATCTTCTTAATAATTTATTTATTATTTATTCTATCACCTCTGGTAGCAGAAAGGTAGAAAGGACCTTGATATCCAGGAGGCTGAAAACAAAACAATAATATTGATTCTAATTCAATCCAATTTCACTTCAGAAACAGTCAGAAAAATTGAATTTTTTCATGTAGGGAGTAAATACTTTGTGATAATGAAGGATTCAAAAGACCATGCCCATAAAATAATCAATATCATGCCAATGATTCCAAAAGGTCTAATTTTAGAAAAAAAGTCTCAAATGATGCCAGCAGGGATCATTGGAATCATTTGGGTAAATGCTTTCTAAAATTAAACCTTTTGGCATGCTTACCTACCCCAGAAAGGTGTGAAGCGTTTTTACAGTTCAAAAGGGTGCCTTGGGTGGGAGAACACACCATTTGGAGGCATGCTAAGCCTCCAAAAGCCTGTAGGCATGAATTGATGCCCTGGGGGTTCAACTGAGGGCATCCTGTGGTAGGATTCTTTAGAGAATTCAAATATGGAAAACAATTTAGCAAATATGATATGTATAGATTCTATAAACATTGATTTTTTTGCAATTAATTCTAATCAGACCTCAGATCCAAAAAAAATCCAATGTAAGAAAAATTAGAAAAAACATAATAATTCATTTAAATTACATAAAAGGGTAATGTTAAATTGACTCCTTCAGTCGTGTGGGAGTTGTGTAGGGCCTTAATTGACCTGTGGGAGTTGTGTAGGGCCCCATGTTTTAATTATGGCCAGAAATTAGCTTAGGCAAATCAGCATCATTTAAAGCAAAATAAATTCTGGACACCTTGTGTCAATAATTGGTAATGAGCTCTCACAATGGGGCAATAAGTTGGATGAAATCAGTGATAAATTTGATTGGATGATGAATGGATGATGGAAAACAGCAGGGAGAAGAGCTCCTTAAGTACAAAAGATTGGCCTCTTGTGATCCCATGATACAACAAGCCAAAAGGCAAATTTTCCACTCCAAAGGAGCTCTACAGGCTCTAAAGGCCTTGGTACTTGGTTTGGGCTACATCAGCCCGCATGGCATCAGTCCCTGTACCCTTACAACCAGCCTATTCCGTTCATTTCTAGTGTTTCCACCTTAACGGAGCTGAACCATCCCCTTAGATGTTCAAACCCCTGGCCGGTCGTCTGTTACAACTGGCCTGTTACCTAACATGCTGGTTGTTTGGCTCATGCAACCAGCCCCTGGCCATACAAATGGCCAGGTGGTACTCAGTGTTATAATTGTGGCCATCAATTAGCTTAGGAAAATGAGCAGTATTTAAAGCAAAAGAAATGCTTGAAACTGGGTTTCAATAGTTGCTAATGGGGCTCTAAAAATGGGGCAATACAACGGATGAATTCAATTGGATGATGAATGAATGATGGAAAACAGCAGGCAGAAGAGCTCATTAAGTACAAAAGATTGGCCTCTTGTTAGCCCATGATACAACAAGCCAAAAGGCAAATTTTCCGCCCCAAAATAGCTCTACAGGCTCTACAGACCTTTTTACTTGGTTCGGACTACATCAGCCTGAATGGCGTCAGTCCCTGAACCCTTACAACCAGCCTTTTCTGGTCCATTCTGGTGTTTTGACCGTTACGGGGATGAAACAGCCCTTGATGTTCAGTCCTTTGGATGGTTTTCTGTTACAACAAGCCTTGGCATCCTTATCACCTTGCTTACGGGCTGGTTGCCTCAACCAGCCAGCCCCTGGCCCCTCAAATGGGCCAGGTGGGACCCAGGACTCACCTGGGCCCGGTTTCAACCTCACTAGGGGGGGGGTGTAACCAGTGGACGTGACGCCCCCCCCTCTTTCTCTCAAATCCCTGATGGGGGCAGTCAAATACCCTTACCAGGGGGCCCTGGGGGTCAATACCCCCAGGGCATTGTCAAGGAATTGTTGGGCTGGGGGTGGTCAAGTCCCCACAGCCCCTTTGCTCCTCCCCCTTGGTAAAGGGGGGGGGGGGGGGGGGGGGGAGAACGCCCCTCCTTACACTTTGCTCTGCAGTTGGAGGGTGATCAAATCCCCAACACCGCCCAGTTGAACTCCTTGTCGCCAAATCCGTTGTCTTCCCTGGGAAGGAGGGTGGTCAGGTCCCCCATGCCTGACCAACCGCATCATTGAGGCAGGTTGCTGGCTGGTTCAACCCAGCCAGCCCGTCCCCATTGCCCTCGCAATGGCAAGCAAGGGGAGGGGGAGGGATCCAGGGCCGGGGGCCCCTGCTCCTGCTGCGCTGGCGGCCGGGCGCGACCAGCCGGGCCCACGCGGCCTTGCACCGCGCCGGATTCCTTGGCCGCGCGACAGGTCTGCCCGGGCCATTAGGCCCGCGTGGGCCATACCAAGGGACACAAGCGGCCCAAAGCGGGCCGCAACACAGGAAGCAGCCCTGGGCGGGCTGCAACAAGGGCAGCGACCCCAATGGGCCGCCCAAAGCCCAAAATGTGAGAGATGACTACTTTGGCGGGCCAGCCCATCTGATCAAGTATGTCCAAAATAAACCTTGGGCCCAATTATGCCCATACAAGCCCATCTGGCTGTCTTTGCCTATTTAATGGGTTTTGAGGCCAGTTTCCTTGATTCCGTGACATCCACATGGGCCCGTATGGTCCTTGTGTGTGTCCAATGGGCTGCAGAGGCCCATATGTGCATCCCATTTGGATTAAACTTATACGTAGCACACGCGTAAGTGCATATGTATTTTAACACCCAGGACAAACCTGGGTCCGGTCTTAGACACACATGGGGGGGTGTAGCCAGCGGACATGCCTCCCCCCCCTCTTTCACTCAAATCCCTGGAGGGAGCAGTCAAATCCCCCTACCAGGGGCCCTGGAGGTCAATACCCCCAGGGCATTGTCAAGGTAAGTGGGCTGGGGGATGGTCAAATCCCCTCCAGCCCGTTGCTCCTCCCCCTTGGTAAAGGGGGGGGGAGAGGGCCCCTTCAATGGTAGGGGGGGTGGTCAATTCACCTCCACCCCCAGTTGCCTGGCTGTGACCAGACACAGCCGGGCCTGCGCAGCATTGCACCACGCGGGATCCCTTGGCCGCGCGACAGCCCCGCGCAGGCCATTGGGCCCCGCGTGGGCCATAAAAAGGGAAAAAAGCGGCCCTGAGCGGGCTGCAACATGGGAAGCAGCCCCGGGCTGGCTGCACCACAGGCTGCAGCCCCAATGGGCCACCCAAAGCTCAAAATGTGAGAGATGACTACTTTGGTGGGCCAGCCCGTCTGGCCAAGTATTTCCAAAATAAACCTTGGGCCCAATTATGCCCATACAAGCCCATTAGGCTGTATTTGCCTATATACCCCACCGGGCCTGTTAGGGCCCGTGTACCAATGGGACTATTTAACGCGTTTTTAGGCCAGTTTCCCCAAATCCATGACATCCACATGGGCCCGTATGGTCTGTGTGTGTCCAATGGGCCGCAGAGGCCCACATGTGCATCCCATTTGGATTACACTTATATGTAGCACACGCGTAAGTGCATACATATTTTAACACACCCCCTTAATCAAAAAGGGGTGACATCTGCATATTAGTCACAAAGCCTTGATGCTTGTTTCTATATAATTCCTTAGTCAAGATATCCACAATCATTGCTCCAGTGGGCATGTACCTTAACACAATCTCATTGCAGTTAACTGCATTGCGCATATAGGTATAGTGAACATAGATATGTTTTTTTCTTGAATGGAGCACTTGGTTTTGCCCCAATGCAATGCCACTCCTGTTATCAGAATACAACAATTCAGACCCTTGTGGTTTATGTATATCCTCTAAGACTTTTCTCAACCATTTTGCTTCCTGTGAAGCTGCTCAGTAAGCTCTATACTCAGCCTCTGTTGATGAAAGACTTATTGCCAATACCTTCTTGGACATCCATGACACCAGATTCTTACCTAAAAAGAATAAAAAACCACTTGTTGATTCCCTAGTGTTACCATCTGCCCAACTTGCATTGGAATAACAAACCAAATCAAAGTTTGCTGAATTTGTAAACAACAGTCCCAGACTGTGAATTCCTATAAGATACCTCATAAATCTCTTAAATGCTGACCAATGCCTCATGCTTAGATTCTCTAAGTGTTGCAACAAGACACCAATTGCAAATTCAATATTGGGCATTGTACACTGCCCCAAATAATTAAGCAATCTGACAGCTGACCTGTAGTTTTTCCCAGTTTGAACAAACTCCAGATAATCCCCATCTCTAGACTTCTCTGAATGAATTTTTGACTTCATAGGAGGACCAAACTCGTTTGCATCCTCTAAGCCATACTGCTTAAGAAGAGCTGCCACGTAACGGCTCTGGTCTAACTTAATACCATTCTTGCTCTTACTGACTTTCATTCCTAGCACCTGTTCTGCCAGACCAAGATCTTTTATCTTGAACTCCTTTTTTAGTGTCTCCATGACTCTCTCTTTACCATTTCCAATAATGATAATGTCATCGACCCACACAAACAAAATTGCATCCTTTCTCACAAAGAGACAAGGATTGGCCTCTGACTTCTTAAAACCAATCTTTATCAGTTTCTCACTCATGGTATTATACCACAACCTAGCTGCTTTCTTTAATCCATACAGGGATCTACACAGCTTGAGGACATATTCCCCTTTATCTGCTGAAAGAAAACTTCTAACACAGATTTTCTTCATGTTTTCTGGTTTAGTCTCTACTAACCATTCATGAAAACCATCAGGGATCAAGATATAAACACTCTCCTCCTCTCCAAGTTTTGCATTCAAGTATGCTGTTACAAAATCAGCTTGTCTGATTTCTTCACCCAACTCCACTTCCAGAGCAATGATGTACCTGAAGGTGGAAAGCCTTCCAGTTGGTGAGAAAGTTTCTTGGTAATCAATGCCCTCTCTCTGCTTGAAGCCCTATGCAACGCATCTAGCTTTGAGTCTTTTCAAAACATTTGTGTCAAACTTCTTGTTTAACACCAATCTAGACCCCATAATGGTCTTTCCTTTTGGAACAGAATCCCGCTTAACCACTTCAAAGACACTATTATTTTCTAGAGAATCAAATTCCTCAAAAATAGCAATCTTCCAGTGGGCTCTCTCTTCAGAATTCATAGCTTGGCCAAAGCTATTTGGGTTAACCCTGTTACCCATTTCTAAACTCAACTCCAGGACTTCATTGAGCATGCACTGTTCCTGAAATGTATCTTCCTCATAACCTGCGGCAGCATAATGGGACTTCCATTCCCCTTACCTGTCAACTGGTACTCTAACCCTGCTACTCCTTCTAACTGGAGGTGGAGGCTCATCAGGTTCCAAATTAACGGACTCCCCTGAAGTGGGTACTAAACCCTCTGGTGGCACTTCTTCCAACTCTTCATCTTCTGGAACCGCATGTTCCACAGCTTTTGCTGGTGAAATAGGTGCTAATTCCATTTCTTTTTGTGGCTTATTCACAACAAAATCTTCACTCCTTTTGAGTGGAAAGGTACTTTCATCAAATTTTACATCCCTACTATGGATAAACTTTCTTGTCCTTGGACAATAGATCCTACACAATTTACTCATTTAATCATAGCCTACTAGTTCCCCTGTTCTGGCTCTAGGGTCTAATTTTTCAACCATTTCATTATGTTGGACAACAAAAATACACCAAGCAACCAATTTTTCTTAGGTGTGATGTTTTGGGGTACAACTTCCAAAACTGATAATGAGGACACTTCCCATTAACACTTACAATTTTGTTCAACAGACAGACTGTACACAAAAACTCAGCCCATAAGAGCTTTGGTAGACCAGATTGAGACATAATAGTTCTGATCTTTTCCAGTAAGTCCTATTCATTCTCTAAAATATTCCATTATTTTGTGGAGTACTTTCAGTAGTGACTATATGAATGATACCATAATCTTTCAATAGCCTCTCAAACTCTTTAGTCACAAATTCACCACCTCTATTGGTAATAACCCTCTTTATCTCATTTATCAGACCATTCTGTTTCCAGATTTTGAAGATTACAGAAACCTCCTCTGTGGTCTGATCCTTGGATCAAATTGGTTTAACCCAAACATAATTAGTTGCAGTATAAACTAAATTGATGAAGTATCTTGCCCACCAAGGGACTCCAGTGTGAATGGCCTTGCCAAATCAATGGAATATTCCTCTCTAGGAACATCAGTGCAATCTCTACTCTTTGAGAAAACATTTCTAGTCTTAGCCCCCAAGATACAACTGTCACATTTTCTGTCCTTTACCTTATGGCCACTTCTATTGTGAGCAACAGTGCTCAGAGCTGAGATTATGAACAAGCTTGCACACAAAAGCTTGTTCCAAACCTGTCCACTAAGAAAAGTTATCCCATCCATATCAACAACAAACCTATCTTCTTTAAGATAAAAAATCTGGAAACCTTTTTTCGAAAACACTCCAAGAGACACAAGGTTAAAAGGCAACTCTGATACATAGAACACTTTCCAAAAGAAATTTTGAAACCCAAGTGATTTGCAAGAATAAATTTTCCAATTCCTTTAATCTGAATTGTTGTGCCTTTCTGATCAATATTTACAACTCCATCATAATCACTAAGATTTTAAAATAAATTTGGTTCAAAGAACATTTGATCTGTACAACAAGAATTGATCAAAACAAGAACATCCTCTTTCAATCCTCCTAATAGTAAAGAATCTTTATCAGTCACTGATAAGTTCTCATCTTTGAGATTAAGATTAATCACTTCATAATCAATCAAGTCCATTTCTTGATCCTCATTGATTTTGGCCTTCTTGTTGGGACCTTCTTCCCCAAAAAATTCTTCAATCAGAGCATCCAACGCCACCATTGCAACATTTTTGGTTGTGAGATTGACCTCCTTGTCATTCTCTTCCAATTTCTTCCTTTTCTTGGCCTCCTTGCAATCCTTAGCATAGTGACCCTTATTCTGAAAACTGTAACATAAGACCTTGGACAAATCCTTTATTGCCTTCTTGCAAGGTTTTCCAGTCTTTCCAACAAGGGCTGTTCCAGAACCCCCCTTCATCTTGAACTGAAGGTCATCCTTTTCAATCCTTTTCAGCACATCCTCCTCCCCAGGAAAAGGATCAAATTGAGAAATAATTCTGACTAAAGAATCATCCTCTTTTGGCAGCTTCTGAAGGATTAAGAGCAACAAACACTCAGGGTCCATGTTAAGTCCAGATGACTTAAACTTGGCTATGCTAGACCTAGCCTCTGCAAAAAACTGTTTAAAATTGGAATATTGTAACTTGAACAGTTTATTAAAAGCTATACCCTTCTGGTGAACAGAATCACCAGCATACTTGGACTTGAGCAACTTCCAAAGGATGCTGCCCCTCCTTCTCTCATCTTCCCTAACAGTATCAGAAAACCATGTTACATGATTCTCATCAAGATGCCTAAGGATCAGATGGTAAGACTTCTTCTCCACTTCTGAACTGATCAGAGTGTCATCTGCATCCATAATTTTCCCACAGAAGATGTTATCCAGCTCACTATCCATAAGAACAGCCCAAGCATTATAGTTCTGACTATTCAGAACTATTTTGGTAGAGCTAACATCAGGGATACAGGACATATTGTTGGGAAACTTGAGGTCTTTGAGGTTCTCCAGAGTAAGTTATAAAGGTCAAGATGGCTTGGAAGTAATGATGATGTTGGTACTGATAATGTGTTATAATTATGGCAAGCAATTAGATTAGGGAAATGAGCATTATTTATAGCAAAAGAAATGCTGGACACTGGGTGTCAATAGTTGCTAATGGGGCTCTCACAATGGGGCAATACGTTGGATGAATTCAATCGGATGATGAATGAATGATGAAAAACAGCAGGGAGAAGAGCTTCTTAAGTACAAAAGATTGGCCTATTGTGAGCCCCTGATACAACAAGCCTAAAGGCAAGTTTTCCGCCCCAAAAGAGCTCTACAGGCTCTACAGACCTTTTTACTTGGTTTGGACTACATCAGCCCGCATGGCGTCAGTCCCTGAAACCTTACGACCAGCCTATTCTGGTCCATTCTGCTCCCCCTTGGTAAAGGGGGGGGGGAGAACGCCCCTTCTTACACTTTGATCTGCAGTTGGAGGGTGATCAAATCCCCCCCACCGCCCAGTCTCACTCCTTGTGGCCAAATCTGTTGTCTTCCCTGGGCAGGAGGGTGGTCAGGTCCCCCATGCCTGACCGACCACATCATTGAGGTAGGTTGCTGGCTGGTTCAACCTAGCCAGCCCGCCCCCATCCCCCTCGCAATGGCAAGCAAGGGGAGGGGGAGGGAGCCGTGGCCCGGGGCCCCTGCTCACGCAGCGCTGGTTGCTGGGCGCGACCAGCCGGGCCCGCGCAGTCTCCCACCGCCTTGGATCCCTTGGAGGCACGAAAGGCCTCCCCGGGCCATCAGGCCCGCGTGGGCCATACCAAGGGACACAAGCGTCCCCAAGCGGGCCGCAACACAGGAAGCAGCCCTGGGGGGGCTACAACAAGGGCAGCGTCCCCAATGGGCCTCCCAAAGCCCAAAATGTGAGAGATGACTACTTTGGCCGGCCAGCCCATCTGGCCAAGTATGTCCAAAATAAACCTTGGGCCCAATTAAGCCCATACAAGTCCATCTGGCTGTCTTTGCCTATATACCCCACCAGGCCTGTTAGGGCCTGTGTACCAATGGTACTATTTAAAGCGTTTTGAGGCCAGTTTCCTTGATTCTGTGACATCCACATGGGCCAATATGGTTTGTGTGTGTGTCCAATGTGCCGGAGAGGCCCATATGTGCATCCCATTTGGATTACACTTATACGTAGCACACGCCTAAGTGCATATGTATTTTAACACCCAGGACAAACCTGGGTCCGGTCTTAGACACAAATGGGGGGTGTAGCCAGTGGACATGCCACCCCCCCTCTTTCACTCAAATCCCTGGAGGGAGCGGTCAAATCCCCCTACCAGGGGCCCTGGAGGTCAATACCCCCAGGGCGTTGTTAATGTAAGTGGGCTGGGGGATGGTCAAATCCCCTCCAGCCCGTTGTTCCTCCCCCTTGGTAAAGGGGGGGGGGAGGGTCCCTTCAATGAGAGGGGGGGTGGTCAATTCACCCCCACCGCCAGTTGCCTGCCTGCAAACAGAAAAGCGAGCACATTTGGTGGGGGGTGATCAGGTCCCCCACACCCTGACCGGTTGCCTCTTGCAACCAGTTGCTGGATGGTTCAACCCATCCAGCCCTTCCTGCTCCTCCTCAAGATGGCAAGCAAGGCAAGGGGGAGGAGCCGGGTCCATCCGCCCCAGCTCTGCGGCGCCGCAACCAGGGTGGGGGGACTCCATTTTGAGTCCCCCTGCCCCCTACAACAGCCCCGTGTGGGCCTTCAGGCCCCATAAACGGGCCTGAAATAAAAACAGCGGCCCCGAGCGGGCTGCAACACGGGCTGCAGCCCCAAATGGGCTGCAACACAGGTGGCAGCCCCTAGTGGGCTGCCTCAAGCCCGAAAAGTGAGTTCAAGATACTTTGGGGGGCCAGCCCGTCTAGCCAAGTATGTCCAAAATAAACCTTGGGCCCAATTATGCCCATACAAGCCCATCTGGCTGTATTTGCCCATATACCCCACCGGGCCTGTTAGGGCCTGTGTACCAATGGGCCTGTTTCATGCGTTTGAGGCCAGTTTCCCCAAATCTGTGACATCCACACAGGCACGTATGGTCTGTGTGTGTGTTCAATGGGCCGCAGAGGCCCACATGTGCATCCCATTTGGAATACACTCATACGTAGCAGACGCATAAGTGAATTGTATTTTAACACCCCACACAACCTGTGGGAGTTGTGTGGGGCCATTCAAAGCATGGGGGCCCATAGAATACTTCAAATAGTTTTTTTACCATGAGCAACCCCCGGGGGGCATATACCCCCCATAATGGGCATTTTTGATTTTTGTACCCCTGTACACAACCATTTTATTTATTATATATGATTTATCCTTTATTATTTATTATTGATTGTTTATTATTTTTTGTTTTGTATTTTTTATTTCATATTTATTTTTTATTTTTTATGATTTATGATTTTTTATTTAATATTTAATATTGAATATTTATCATTTATGATTCATTGTTCATTATTTATTATTTATTATTTATTATTTATTATTTATGATTTATGATTTATTATTTACTATTCACTATTTATTATTTATTATTTATTATTTATTATTTATTATTTATTATTTATTATTTATTATTTATTATTTATTATTTATTATTTATTATTTATTATTTATTATTTATTATTTATTATTTATTATTTATTATTTATTATTTATTATTTATTATTTATTATTTATTATTTATTATTTATTATTTATTATTTATTATTTATTATTTATTATTTATTATTTATTATTTATTATTTATTATTTATTATTTATTATTTATTATTTATTATTTATTATTTATTATTTATTATTTATTATTTATTATTTATTATTTATTATTTATTATTTATTATTTATTATTTATTATTTATTATTTATTATTTATTATTTATTATTTATTATTTATTATTTATTATTTATTATTTATAATTTATTATTTATTATTTATTATTTATAATTTATTATTTATTATTTATTATTTATTATTTATTATTTATTATTTATTATTTATTATTTATTATTTATTATTTATTATTTATTATTTATTATTTATTATTTATTATTTATTTATTATTTATTATTTATTATTTATTATTTATTATTTATTATTTATTATTTATTATTTATTATTTATTATTTATTATTTATTATTTATTATTTATTATTTATTATTTATTATTTATTATTTATTATTTATTATTTATTATTTATTATTTATTATTTATTATTTATTATTTATTATTTATTATTTATTATTTATTATTTATTATTTATTATTTATTATTTATTATTTATTATTTATTATTTATTATTTATTATTTATTATTTATTATTTATTATTTATTATTTATTATTTATTATTTCTTATATATTATATATTATATATTATATATTATATATTATATATTATTTATTATTTATTATTTATTATTTATTATTCATTATTTATTATTTATTATTTATTATTTATTTTTTATTATTTATTATTTATTATTTATTATTAATTATTAATTATTTATTATTTATTATATATTATATATTATTTATTATTCATTATGTATTATTTATTATTTATCATTAATCATTTATTATTTGTTATTTGTTATTTATGTATTATAATTTGTTATCTATTATTCATAGTTTATAATTTATCATTTATAATCTATAATCTATAATTTATAATCTATAATCTATTATTTATAATTTATAATCTCTAATTTATAGTTTATTATTTATTATTTATAATTTATAATTTATAATTTATGATTTATATTTATAATTTATAATTTATAATTAATAATTTATAATTTATAAATTATAATTTATAATTTATAATTTATAATTTATAATTTATAATTTATTATTTATTATTCATTTTTCATTATTTAGTGGAGGCTACACAACTTGATTTTAGTTGTTTAGCATGCCACACAGACCATTTGAGTCGTGCAGCATGCCACAGGGCTCATTTGAGTCGTGTAGGGTGCCACACGGCCCA
The DNA here is from genome assembly GCA_025617555.3 of Puccinia polysora. Classification (NCBI taxonomy): domain Eukaryota; kingdom Fungi; phylum Basidiomycota; class Pucciniomycetes; order Pucciniales; family Pucciniaceae; genus Puccinia; species Puccinia polysora. The sequence continues at coordinate 21,888,449 of CM062617.1, read as the reverse complement.
TTGAGTTGTGTACACAACTCAAAGAGTTGTGTTCACAACTCAAAGAGTTGTGAATTTAAAATTAACCTGCATAAAAGGGAACATTTCAAGTGTCATTGAAATACCTTTTTACCAAACATATAAAAACATGAAAAGTGCTGAAGATACCCATTTGATTCTTGTAATTCAAATATTTAGAAATATTTTAACGAAAAGGCAATTTCAATTTCCAGTAACATTGAAATACCTTACAAAAAAATTTTTTCAAAATAGAAAAATGATATAGATAAATCTAATTTGAGGAAGATTCAAATATTGGGAAATATTCCAAAAATTAATTTGTTGAGTCACATTATAAGAATAATGCAATCAAAAAATTGATTTATTTCAATCAAAAATATTATTTGTTATTGAATGTTGATATTTTTTAACAAAAAAAAAAAATACACAACTCCCACACAAGTGGGAGTCCTAAATTTATCATTTCCCAAAAAACCATCATTGATTAGGTATAAGTAGACATTTTCTATTATTTTCCATGCGTGGTACAAATGTATTCATGTTCAATCACAAATCTTGAATTTTCTCCAATGAAGGTTGATTTATACTTATATTTTATGATTATTTATTTACTCAATGATTTTTTTGTTTGGTTATGTAAAAATAGGGCGTATCAAATTCAAGCAAACCCGCCATTCTTGTATGCCAGGTTTCAACCCGAATCCGCCATTTCACACCCGCCATTAAAAATCAAAAACACCCACTAATTTCAGATCAGACGTGTCAAATTTAAGATGAAATAAGTGGGTTTTTTCAAGTAAAGTATATAAAGGCTTTCACTGGCTGAACCACGGCTCATTCCACATCATAACCCCTGTTTTCATTCTACAACCTCATTGGAAAACTTCATAAATCTCATTGCTTCATCTCTATCCTTGTCACTTTATCACTCTCATTGCTTCCATTGCTTCATTGCTATCCTCATCAATTCATCACTCTTATTGATTCATCACCCTCATTGCTTCCATTGCTTCATCACTATCCTTATCACTTCATCACTCTCATCACTTCATCACTCTCATTGCTTCATCACTCTCATCACCTCATCACTCTCATTGCTTCATCACTCTCATCACTTCCTCACACATTATCACTTTCATCACATCCATCCTCTTATTACTTCATTGCTTCATCCCTTACTCTCATCAAATGGCCCCTCAGCATCCTCCCCCCAAAATTCCACTAAACAATCCAATGTACCAAAGAAAACATTTCCCAGGAACTTGAAATCCAACTATCCTCCACCATCAGCTTCCAAAGGCTCAAGTCAGCTCAAGAGAGCTTATCACACCATCCTGATAAACTGGCTGAAAATTACATCCAACTACAATGCTTGCTTTGGATCCAACAATGAAACATGAGTTGGAAAACCTCCTTCCTCTAACGTAAATGGTTATTGATCCATAAATCAATTGCCAATCAATTGCTCAATCAATTCATGATTAATTGAGAGATAGATTGGAGATTTATTGAGAGATTTATTGGCCATGGATTGGAAATTCCACATCTCTATATGTTTTTCAAATCATCTCCTCCCATTCATGATTTATTAAGAGATTTATTGGAGATTAATTGAGAGATCAATTGGCAATGGATTGGAAATTCCAAGTCTCTATATTTTTTTCACATCACCTCCTCCCATCTCATTCACTCCCAACCATATACTTTGATTGGGGTAAGGATCAACAAGGAATTCATTTTTTTGTATAACATCCTGAGATTGCTTGATTGATTCATGATTGATTGAGAGATTGATTTGAGATTGATTGGGAGATCAATTGGCAATTCCACATCTCTATATGTTTCTCAAATCATCTCCTGCCATCTTGCTCCCTCCCAACCATATACTTTTATTGGGGTGAGGATCAACAAGGAATTCAATTTTTTGTATAACATTTTGAGGGTAGTGGCAGTTTTAAAACCCAAACTTTACACACAATGGGATTTGAACCCATGAACTCAACATTAATGAGTCATGCTTTTTCCACTAAGCTAAGTGTCCCATTGCCAGATGCACCAATGTGCCTTTCCAAACACATCATCCACACTTTGTTTAGTCTCCTTCTCACTGTACCCATTCCCCCCCCCCCGGGGGGATGTGTGGTCTGTCTCTTCTCACAGCTACTCATCACCTTTTCAACACTATGATCATCCTCAACACTTGGCCCATTAATTGTTTGAATTTGGGGCTGGTTGATCAGCCTTTTGGTTGTTTGAAGGGCGGGGGGCAGTCAACTGGCCTGTATGTTGTTCAAAGGGGGGGGGGCGGGTTTCATTGAAAGGTGGGGGAAGTCAAGATGGGATCATGAAGAAGGAGAGTTTCGACAAACCAGTTCCCTGATTGCAATTTGATCTAGTTCTTTGAATTCTTCTTTGTAAGAGTTGGAAGCAATAGCTGCTTTGGACATCACTTTAAAAGTTATTGATTGTCTCTCTGACTCAAGTTTGAGTGCTTGAAATGGCTAGGAGGTTGAGCAAATGGTAAGATGATCTGGATCCCAAAACAGGGTATAGTATAATAAAAAGATCAATCAACAAACCTTGCATTGATTCTAGGTATGCCTTTGCCTCCTTCTGCAGAGAAAGTGAATTATTTTCCATGCTGAGTTAAGTTAGTGAGAGTGAAAATTGGGTGAGCAGGACTGAGATCAAGAGCTGGGGGGCAGGGAATAATCAATTTGGAAGATGATTTGGAGTGTAAATTTTGAATAAATACTCATGATCTTAAAATTCACAATTGGTGGTCTTTTTGAGTTAACCAGTCTTCTTTATCAGGGTAGTACTGGCCCAATTGACAGTCTTCTTGAACCTAGGAGGTGGGTGAGGATTTGATGTGATGGAATCAAGGAGGAATTTTAATGCTACAGGATTTGATTGGGATTTCAAGCTCTGATTGAATGGAAGTTGCTCAAGGACTCACCAAGCCCTGGGGGTGTTAGGAGGCGTGGGTAGTCCAACCATCATCATTGTCAAGAGTTGGGATAGGATCAGGTTTCCAATTGAAAGGCTTTCAAGATGGGATTGGTTGATGATGAATGTGATGTACCAACTCATTGTAGATGGGAGATGAAGGAAGGTTCTAGCTAGGGAGCTTTGCTGTTGTGCTTGTTGGTTTCATCAATGAGTTCCTTTGAATCAAGCTTTGAATTAGTTTCTCAAGCCATCAGTATTTTTTTTTTGATTCCAAGTTAAGATGGGGATGTCAAGGGCAATGCCAATGGGCGTTGGTGGTGGTGGTGGTGGTGAGGGGACAGTTGTTGGTTGAAGGGGGGGGTTGAGGATGGGGGGAGGGTTTGCTTGGGTGGTGGCCATGGATGGAGGGAGTGCAGCGGGGGGGAGGTCTGGTGCGCCAAAAAGGAGGGAGGAAGCAAGGGCAGAGTAGTTAGCACAAGTTCAACAAGGGGGGGGGTGGATTGAGAGGTAGGGGGAGGTCATACCCAGGTGGGCTTGAAAAAAAGATGGGAGATGGAAGGGGCGGGTGTTAGCAAGGAAATGAAAAAGGGATTTGAGATAAGGAGACTGACCTAGAGGTGGACACAGTGATGGTTGGTTGGTGGTGGATGGGTGTTTTGCATGCAATTGGATGTGTGTGATGTGATCAAGATGTGAAGCAATGGATATAAGAAGCAATGGTGATGTGAAGCAATGTAGATGAGATGTTTGTGATGCAATGGAGATGGGATTGCTATGGGTTTTCTGAGTTGGAGGTGTGGATGGGTGTTTTGCATATGATGGATGGTCAATGGATGATAATGACGGTTTGAAGCTTGAAACCCGCCATTTTAAGATACACCATTTATGGGGTATGTGTATTTCAGAAACTCACCATTTTTAAAGGTGGTTTTGGTAAAAAAAATAGCAAGTTTCTAATGGCGGTTTTTCTAACTTTGATAAACCCAAATAATTGAATTACTATCATTAAATAGGTAAATTTACAATTATTCTTTGTTTTTTTTTTAGGTTTTATACAAAGGTATTTATATCACACTGAATAAATTTTGCGTCTTGCAAGGAAATTGATGTTTTGTAATTTTTCTAAGTCTTCCTACTTTTTATGAAATTCTTTTCCAAATATGATGTCAGTTTTGAATTTCTTGATAAAATTTATATTTATAGCATTTTTAAATATTTAATTTACTCAGTTGGTCTCCATCTTTTGTTGAGCTCTTGATCTGAGGGTACGCAGGAGTTTGGAGCAGAACAGAAGGATAATGATTTCATATGGAATGAAATGAGATCAGCAGAGTAAAAGAAAACAAACATATAATAGATGAGAAATAAAATGTAATAGATTGACTTACCTGAGGGTACGCAGGAGTTTGGAGCAGAACAGAAGGATGAGGAAAGAGATCCTTCAGTCTGCCCCAAACTCTGCCCTCAGGTAGTGTACAACAGAATTAAGATTTGAGACATGTATGTGCACGCATGTGATTGGTGTGTTTAATGTGAGTGAGAGCGTGCGCATACATGACATGTGGTTGAGGATGGTTTCTAGTGGCCATGTATAGAGAAAGAAATGAGATTGAGAGAGAAATGAAAATGATAACAAAGGACATGAGAAAGAATAGACAGGAATCTATGATATTATTCCAACACCCCCCCTTGCTAGTCAGAGCCGGTGAGACCAAACATCCGCCAATGAGCTTCAAGAAGGACCCTGGATAGAGGCTTGGTTAGCATATCCGCTAGCATGTCCTTTGTGGCGACATGACCTACCGTGAAAACACCTCTGTTGACACACTCGCCGATGAAATGATGGCGGGCGTTGATGTCTTTTGTCCGGGAGTGATGTTTGGGGTTTTTGGCGAGCACTTTGGCTCCTTTTTTATTGACAAGTATTGGCACAGGGGAAGAATTTTGTAGATGAAGCTTGCAGAGTATCTTGCGGAGCCAGAGTCCCTCCTTGCACGAGTCGGAGAGGACCTTGTATTTGGCCTTGGTACTGGAGAGTGAAACAGTTTGCTGTTTCCTTGACTTCCAGGAGATGGCTCCTTTCCCCAGCCGGAATGAGTATCCTGAAGTAGACCAACAATCCAATTTGTCCTTGGCCCAGTCGGAATTGGAGTACCCTGTAAGTTTGATGGACGGGCCGCCGAGATTCAGGAAATGATGTTGAGTACTACAAAGATAGCGCAGGATGCGGATGGCAGCATTCCAATGGTCCAGGGAGGGGTCCTGGAGGAATTGAGACAGCCTGTTGACTGCAAACGCAACATTGGGGGGGTGCATTGGGAAATCCAGAGAAGGAATCCCACGAGCTGATTGTACTGGGGAGAAGATGGAGGGGAACCGGGCGCGCGTTGAACTAGATCCCTGAAATGAGTATCAGTAGGGGTGTGTAAGGCTTTGCTGTCGTCGGGGAGGAAGGATTCCGCAACAGTTGAGATGTAGTGGCCCTGAGAGATAGAGACCCCTTTGCCATCAAGATCTTGTACGATGGAGATGGAGAGGAAAAGGGAAAGATCTTCATCAGAACCAACTTTGAAACATTTTCTGACGGACTTGATAAAGGAGCTGACGAAAGAGTTGTTCCCAACGATGGCAAGATCTTCCACATGGGCGGTGACGGCACCAATGAGATGCCCGGCGGCCAGCTTGTAGTACAGGGAGGGATTGTACAGGGACCTGGAGAGACCAAGGGAAAGGAGCGCGGAATTCAGTTCCCTGTTCCATTGACAAGGGGATTGCTTGAGCCCGTAGATAGACCTGGTGACCTTACAGACCCAGTCTGGGTGGCTAGGATCCTCAAAACCGGGGGGCTGTGCCATGTAGATAGGATTGTCAAGGTGGCCATTCAGGAAGGCTGTTTTGAAATCTAGTTGAGGGCCGACCCATCCCTTGTGGGCAAGAAGACTAAGAAGGAGGCGCAGCAATTCCAGCTTGAGGGTGGGTGCAAAAACCTCGGAGAAATCTAAACCACAAACTTGGGAAAAGCCCATGGCAACAAGTCTGGCCTTCAGCTTGATGATGGAACTTTCCGGACGCGTTTTAACCTTGAAAACCCACTTACTGCGAATGATCTTGCAACCCTTTGGAGGTGGGACAAGAGTCCATGTGTTCATGCCTTGGAGGGAGGACATCTCTTTTTGAGCTGAAACAATCCACCAAAAACAATGAGGTGAGCGCATGAGTTGTTTGCAGGTTGTGGGGGTGATAAGATCATCCTTGACAGAGGCAGGGCGGGAGTAGTTTCCTTAGCGGGTTGGGGGGCGAGAGACACGGGAAGACCAGCAAGGCAATGCCGCACGGGGAGAATGTTCTATATTGAGAGAAGGCAATGGGGGACTTGGGGGAGGGGGAATGGAAAGTGGTTCAGGAGAGGACAGAGTCGAAGGAGGAGGTGTGAGGGCGAGAGGGTGGAGAAGTATAGAGTCATCAGAAGGAGCTGGGCTAGTGGAACAAAACGACCAAGACACAGGAGCCACCTGGGGGGTTGAAGGGAGAGGAGAAAGATAATGTGGGGGGGTAGACGGGCAACCGTTGGATGGTGCGGATGGATTCAGTCGCGGGGAGGGGGTGGGAAGAGAAAGGGCAGGCTGAGTTGTTGTGAACAAGGGGGAAAAAGGTGGTGGAGCTGGCAGATTGTCAGGCCAAGGAAACTCTACGACACTGGGGGAGGGAGTGGCTTTGACTACGGTGTAATGGCCATAAGGGAAGGAGGACTTGTTGAAAAGACAATCACGGGATTTGATTAATTTCCTTGTAACCAGGTTGAGGAGACAAAACCCATGTGATCTGCCAGATAGGAGAGGAGAGAAGCTGGAGAACCTTTTTGATCTAGTTTTCTTCTGTTGGCTTCTGGAACCTTGTACCATACAAGGCACCCAAAAGGACGGAGAGTGTCAGGTCTAACATCCGCCGTTTCGAGTATGGAGTTCGGTGAGACAAAACCTTGGGGGGTTTTGCATGGGTAGGAGTTAAAAGCGTAGAGACAGTGATGGAGAGCATCTGCCCAGAAGGATTTTGGGAAGCCTGAGGAGAGAAGGGCGCAGCAAATCATGTTGGAGATAGTGCGGTTGGATTGTTTGGCAACCCCGTTCAGTTGGGGTGAGTGAGGAGGACCGGGTTTGTGTGAGATTCATTTCTCAGCAAGGTATTCCTTCATGGTCTGGTTCAGATATTTGCCTTCATTGTCTAATCTTATTGTGGCAATTCTTGACCGGTACTTGTTTTCAAAAAAGGAGATAAATGACTTGGTGGATTGAAGAACGTCTAATTTGAGCCGGATAGGATAAGCAAAAAGAGCCTTTGAGCAGTCGTCAATGAAGGTTACAAAGTAGTTGAATCCTTCCCTGGAGGTGGTCTCAACAACGCACACATCTGTGTGGATCAGTTCCCCTGGTTTTGATGATCGGTAGCTGAGGCGGGAATGGAAGGGTTGTTTTTTCATTTTTGATTGGATACATGTGGTGCATTGCTGGACTTCTTTTTTGTTCCTTGGTTGGGGGGTTATTCCGTGCAACCTGAGGTATTTCTGGAGGGATTTCAGATTCAAGTGAGATAGCCTTCAGTGATAGCCAAAGAGGCTGTTGTCAGAAGCTTGAGTGATACTCGAGCAAATGGATTCTTTGTTGCTTACATTTGCTTGAGGCAGATAGTAAAGGTTTCCCGTCCTGTACCCCGTTTGTAGCGGTGGTTGATTTATATTCAAGATCAATTTGTGGAAAATCTTGCAACTGTCCTTATGGAATACCACCATCAGTCCAGAGTCACATATACACAAGACGGAGAGAAGCAGCTCATGAAGATCCGGCGCCACCAAAGATTTGAGTTGTCCAAATGGAAAGTGAATAATTCCTTTTTTGAGCAACAATATCTTTGATCCGTCTGCCAGGCGGATGACAGTGTTATCTGGTGTTCTATTTTTGATTTGATCTCAATGAGGAGTCATTGAGACCAAGAATCCAGAATCAAGGTTAAAATTGTGTTGTATGGCATGAGAAGGAGTTAATGAGCTGCAAGTGGCCGATCCAGCGTGCACTATGATCTCTGAGTCAGAAAAATTGTTGGATTTGGAGTTGAATTTGGTTGCTTTGGTCTTGGTCAAGTTTGCCTTCACGGGCCTCAAATCGTTTGCGGAGGATTGATTCTTGGTCTTGTTGGTGGTTCTCTTCATCTGGTCTAGTACCTTACAAACCTTGGTACACCTTGAGAAGAAATGCCCTTTGACGTTGCAGTGAGTGCAGAAATACGTTCTTGGCGGTCTGGAATCTGGGTTTTGGTTTGAGGAAGAGGTGTGTTTTTGTTGATTTAGTTTGGTTGAGTTAGCCATAGCATCTTTGTTTCTGGTTTGACGTTGGAGTTGTTCTTGCTTCAGGGAGGCAATGAGTTTCAAGGAAGGAACTGATTCCTCATTCATCATACTGGAGACGCAGTTTAGCCAGTTGTCAGGCAGAGAGAGAAGGATGGTGGTTGATTGGAGATCATTGGCGGTGAGAGGTTTTTGGCTGTGATCAGCGAGGAGAGCTTCTCTCCATAAGATACTATTTCTGACAGGTGTGTTGTCATATCCTTGTCGTTGAGTTGGGTGAGGAGAAGTTTCCAAAGCCAATACATTCTACCTCCGGAAAATTTATCTTGATGAGTTTTGCGCAAGGCATTCCACATTCCGACGGCGCTTTCCTTGTGTTTCCGTATGAACTGGAAGTTCAAAGATGTGATAGATCTGGAGATGACTGAACATACCACGAGATTGTCACGAGTCCAAGTTTCTTGATTTGCTTTTTGTGTTTTGTTACTGATTTGGTATCCTACACCAGAGGCTCGGAAATGGATTTGGAGAATCATTGACCAGTCGAGATAATTTGATTCGGATCCAGGGGCGTTGAGAGAATGATTGCAGGATTTTTTAGTACTTGATGGGAGGAACTCATTTCTTCCATGATTGAGGAGTTAACAATACTAATGAAGTTACATATCCTTCTGAGTAGCAAGTGTGTTCAGTTATTGATGAAGCTCTGGGCTCATAACCTGTTGAGCTCTTGATCTGAGGGTATGCAGGAGTTTGGAGCATAACAGAAGGATAATTATTTCATATGGAATGAAATGAGATCAGCAGAGTAAAAGAAAACAAACATATAATAGATGAGAAATAAAATGTAATAGATTGACTTACCTGAGGGTACGCAGGAGTTTGGAGCAGAACAGAAGGATGAGGAAAGAGATCCTTCAGTCTGCCCCAAACTCTGCCCTCAGGTAGTGTACAACAGAATTAAGATTTGAGACATGTATGTGCACGCATGTGATTGGTGTGTTTAATGTGAGTGAGAGCGTGCGCATACATGACATGTGGTTGAGGATGGTTTCTAGTGGCCATGTATAGAGAAAGAAATGAGATTGAGAGAGAAATGAAAATGATAACAAAGTACATGAGAAAGAATAGACAGGAATCTATCATAGTATTCCAACATCTTTGTATTCTTCAAAACATTATACCCCAGAAAGATCCCATGTGGGCCTTAATTTAGCCCTCCAGGGCCTCAACTAATGTTTAAAGGCCTTTGGAGACCAAACCTGCCATTAAATGGTTTTTTCTACAACTCTAAAAACCCCTTTGAAGAACCAAGGCTTCGAGCCTTCCTTGGGTGGGAGTGCATGCCAAAGGGCTTCATTTTAGCAAAAAAAATACCAAAATGATTCCAATGATGCCTTTTGGCCCCATTGTAGCAATTTTTTCCAAAATAAAGGTTTTTGCGTCAGAGGTGTGATATTAACAATTTTATTGCTTTGATTATGGCCTGTTTCCATTCAAATTTGAAAAACAGACAGATAGGCTCTGGATTAAATTTAAAATATGAAACACATTGGTTTGAGACCTTTCAAAAATTTTGAAACATGTAAAAAATTCCAAAGATTTTGTACAAGAATAGTGAACTGACTGATAAGAAATGAGTTGAGGCATTGAAAAAGAAAAAGTGAAGGTGGAAATTTTCATGTTGATTTATATATTGAACTTGGAATAAATCCCAAAAATTGAATATCATAATAAAATTTTAAAATATCAAAAGAAGATAAATATTTCAAATATTTCAAGAGTTATTCGGAATAATTTGAATAAGGGTAATAGGAAATTCACGTCTCATTGAGCCATGCACACTTTTGAAAATGGGCTGTGTGGCACGGCACACGGTCCAATTTGAGTCGTGTACAGCCCCCCACGGCTCACGGAGTTGTGCAGCCCACCCAACCCGTGTTGCTTCTGTGTGGATCTCCACACGACTACATTCAAGCCATGTGGAGTTTTACACGGCCAAATGAAGTTGTGTGGCATTCCACATGGCAGCGGACCGCAGTGAGCAAAAAAAAAAAAAAAAAGGAATGAAAGGGTACTTACACAACCCATAAACTAAATGAACCTTCCAAAAAAACAGAAATCAACCAAAAAATCAAAGAATAATCATTTTTTGGTTAAAAAAAAAAATAAATAAATAAATAAATCAAAATAAAAAAAACTGTTACTATCCAATGGACTAGCCCTAAAGTAAAAAGACACAAAAAAACACAAGTAACTTGACTAGCCCTAAAGTAAGAACACCCAAAAGAAAGACAGGTGACTTGACAAGACCTAAATTAAAAACACCAAAATCAATACAACTAACTTGACAAGCCCTAAAGTCATTTCAACTTGAATAGCCCTAAAGTAAAAGGGCCCAAAAATTAAAGAAGTCTTTTGACCAGCCTTAAAGTAAAAGTGCCCAAAAAAATACAAGTCTTTTGACAAGCCCTAAAGTAAAAACATCAAAAAAAACAAGTTCAACTTGTGTTAAGCTGATCCCATCCAAAGCTTAACATATTATGATTTTTTGATGTAATCAGCCCAACACAAGTTGAACTGACTTACCATTGAAATCTCATTCAAAACACTCAATATAATGATGTTAACTCAAAACACTCAACATAATGATGCTCAAAATGTGATAACCCTTTATATTAATAGAACTTGTTAGCTGCATTAGAATTACAATTTAAATGAAACCCAATGATAAAATGAAGTCAAAGTCTATTAAAATCTAGAATTAATTTTCAATTTTTTTTTGAGATGATCAACCCAACCAGAGGCTTTTTTAGAAATCAAGGAACATGTTTTTTCTACAATGGGCGGTATTGGAATCATTTCTCCTTCAAGTACTAATAGAACCCAGTGGTGGTTTTTTACAAAGTAAATCAAGATTGGATCCAATTGATCATTAACACCATTTTTCATTGGAGTAAAACTATAACATGACTCCAATGAAATGAATCATATAGGTTTGGAATATGTGTCTCCTATGATTTGACCCATGTCCAATTTAGCCAGCCATTTTGAGGAGGGAATCCTTTCATTGATGTCTTCAACATCCAGTCTTTGTTTAACCTTTTCAACCTCCTTTGCACCACCAAGCATCTTAATGTAGCATGATTTATGTTTCTCTAATGTTTCAATCATTTCCTTCCTAACTTTAAACCAACCATGTTCTTCATAACCAAGAGATTTATAAATGACTCTAAATCTGCAATTCCCATCTCCAATTGGATCCCAAACCTGACCCAAGAACTTATGAAAGTTCTCAGGTCTTTGATTCAGGTATTCCACGTTTGGTTCCTATCATTAAAACTAACTTAGTATTCATTTTTTCAATTGGATCAATGAAATGAAAACTCACCAATCATGAGCTTCTGGTTGAGCTTTGCTGCATGTTCTCTTCCTCTGAAGAGGATTCTGATTGCAAATTAAGTGATCCCATTTCATTTTAGTCTTTTCCTCTGTACTATGAAATTCAGATTCAGATTCTGCCGACTTTAACCAAAAATTCATCATTAGTTAGTAAATAAGTTCATTAACCCCAAAAAATGAACATATTTTAAAAGAAAAGACTTACAATATTTTGACTTTTCTTGTTTGGAGCTGTTCCAGTTCTTTTTTCCCCCTTGAGTTTTTTTTCAAAAAGCTCAAACCAAAATGGTTCTTGCCGCATATCTGTCAATTTTGGCCTTACCCTACTTGATCCTAAGACTTCAGGTTCAATTGTTGGCTTGGATCAATATTTTGTAATCTTCTGAATGATATACTTCAAAAGGTTGCTTTGCTCATGATCTGGAGATTCCACAATCATTGCATTGAATTTTTCATTTAACTGAGTAATTCTCAGCATTCAATCAACATTTCACTGGAAAAATTCAAATGTATCAACCATTAGTGAATTAGTTAATCAAAATGAATTAATCACATAGTGATTTGAAAAATCCAACTTGGACAATCCAACTTAAGCCAACTGACAGAATTAGAACTGCAAGGATCCTAGTCCAACCTCCACTGAGGATGAAGGTCTTCAGGTAACACGGATCCTCTAAATGCTAGACGGTGTGGTGACCAATCCGGGACACCACGAAAAAAAAATATCTTTTTTGGTTGTACCCCTATGGATACCTTCATTTATCCCCATCTCTCAACTTCTCCCTGTCCTAGCGGTCTAGGACAGGCCTCTTGCCTGTCTCTCCGCTTCAATCACCTCTTCCTATGTTCAACTCCCACTTGTCGCGCTCGCGGCCCTGACTTTTGGCAACGCGAGCAATCGTCAAACCACTTTCAACGATCCCTTCTCATCCTCCAGAACTATCCTTGATGCCTCATACTCCTCCAATCCTCACCTCACATGAATGAAAGTTTTCGGGATCTAGTTTGACTCATAGGATCGGCCGGTTGGCAAGCTTGGGAAATAAGTTTGTTGGTTGTCCCATCCGAACTGCTTCCAAGATTGTTAAGGTACATACTCCTACAACCTGCCATACCATTGGCTCTGGCTCCGGATCTCTGCCAGTTGTACCCACCACTCCTGGTTCGGTCTTGCCTGAGGTATTGGTCTCACCATCCTCAAGTTCTCTTCAAGGTGACACGAGTGCTTCGGACGATTCCTCAAAACAATCCCATGCCCCCCTTTGGGATTGTTTGATCAGCAATCAAGCTAATCCCCAATTGGGCCAATCTCATATCCATCCACCCCAAACCATCTACTTGAATCCATTGCCCATCATCCAATCCGACCGACAACCGCGGGCAACCGCTTGCGGCCGTCGGAACCTACACCCCGTTGTCGCCGCCAATCAGGCGACAACAGCCGTTGTCAACACCCGCGACCGCTGTGGCGAGTGTCCATCTGGTTGCCGCGGTCATTCTTGACGCGGGCGGCATTTCTTTTTTTTTCCTCTCATCTCATCTTTTTTTATGTTTTTTTTTTTTTTTTTTTTTTTTTTTTCCGCACCTATTTGTAGTATCACTTGTACATAGTATACAGGGCCTCATTTCCATAAAAGGAGGGGCTCTCCCCTGCCTTTTGGCCCAGCATCAGAGGATCCCAGCATCCTATCAGACCATCATCAGTAATCAACTTATCTGTGGGCATCCTTCCCCACCTATCTGAGCCATTTATCCGGGTATATCCATGATTTCCCCCTTGATCCTTTGAGCCTCCATACTCAAACTCTGTCCTTTGTGACCTTGATCCCTATCACCAACCAATAGCCTTGCTGGTTGAAGAAGAATTCCTGTCTGTCTGAATTCTTGAGTGTGTTATACCACTCTGATCCCTTTTTTCGACCATACTGGTCTTGATCTCTCCTTTATCATCTTTCTGGAGCCAATCACGTTTGATTGAAGAGGTTTTATTAAGCTTAAAACCTGGAGTGTTATACCTCCTTTCTTCTTTAAGGTTGAATTTCGCCACGCTATTCCTGAGTCCCTTGAGAAGTGTTGGGATATTCTTGCTCAAATTCGTTATTGATTTGCTTCTAGAGCTTCATAAACAAATTGCTTTTGTTTTGTTCAGCCTCCCACAGTTATCTGGTACCCTTCAAGCGCTTGATTGCGGAGAGTTGGCAGGTTCATTGAGAACCTGGAGGTTGGTTGGGATTGAGTTGATCTTTCCTAATCAGCTGCTGACAACCAGAGTTATTAGCTTGTGGGCGTTGTTAATTACAACTGCCTTGTCCTATTGAACTCTGAACAAACCTTGACTTATTTGTTCAAGCCTTTACCTGCACCATCTTGCCTCAGATAGTGTTGTTTCCATCGCTACCGACAACTCTTATCCTCTTCCCTTACTTTGATTTCTCATCCATAAGGTTCTGGACCTTGATTCCGGTTACATTTAAAAATTATTGTAACTCCTTGGAGGGCAGCCTAAACAGCACCTTTCCCCTCCACAGAACTGCCACGGCTTAGCACCGTTTGGAGTCTTACAACGGTCACCTATTTTGTGGGAACAGGGCAAACCCATAGTCTTGAAATATGACTTGGTGAAGACTTTGCCATCATGATCACATTTGAACTTCTCAAATTGTTCCCTAACAAGATGGATTGCCTCTAAAGACCATTTGTAACCCAATGGTAAAAGTTCAGGAGGAAGAACTGTCCCTAACTTAATTTGAGATTTATAAAGTGATACATGAACTGAATTGATTTGATTCAAAACAATTCCGTCAAGGCTTTTCCAAACATCCAACAGGTTTCCAAAAGATTTTGCAAGGAATAGTTTGAGAGTTGCACGGGCCCCTGAAACCTGAGAAGTTGTTTTGTTTCCGGAATCTGGGTTTATATAAGTCAAGGCTGTTAAAAACTTCTCTTTGATAGGTAAAACGTTATTTTCCATATACTCAAGTAAATCCTCATAGTCTCTCAAGAAGCACTATAAAATTCAAAAGGTCAGAACCCAAAACTAGGAAGAATAAGAAGCAGTGCTTTGGACCTACTCTGAGTTCTGCATGATTGACCTCCGCCTCCTCCTTGGTCTTTGAGGCCCCATACTTTGCCCACAGAGTCATAAAGCTTTCCCATCCTGAAATTTCATGAACAAAGCGCCCTTTACAGTTTGCTTGTATGTTTTTAGACAAGTTCCAAGTGCAACATTGTCTTGATGACTCTGGGAAAATAAATTCAATTGCACAAATCAGATCTTTTTCATGGTCTGTCACAAATATTTTTGGAAGTCTCTCAGGATCATAATCCAACTCCTTTAATGCATTTACAGACCAACTGTAGAACTCAAACGTTTCTTTTGTTATAAAAACAAGAGCTTTTGTGAACTTTTTCCAATTTGCTGTCATTCCTACAACATGCAATAGTGGGGTTTTGTACTTATTTTTTTTATAAGTACAACCCAACATAGCAATATGATGGAATTGTTTTTAAAGCTTTACTGCCTCTGGATGTGCTAAGTACAAGGCCTCCAAGTTACCCTGTCAGCCATGAGACATATATGGATGTCCAATTGTCTGCACAACTCATATGTCTACTTAGTACAGTGGTTAAGTAATGACTCAGTGCTCTGCCTACAGAACACCCAGGTCTTGTGTTCAAGCCTCCATTGTGTCACTATTCTGATGTTATCAAGCATTTTGTATTTTTACTAATATTTTATAATATAATTTTATAGTATGTTTTTAACCCAGATTTTATCACATAAAACTTTGATAAATTATATTATAAGTTATGGAAGATCTTATAACTTAAATGTGAGTTGGAATCACCGGGATGCGTTCATTTGGATGCACAATGAATTTCCATAAAGATTTCCCTCTGTGGAAATAATATTCTTTAATAAATTCCATTTACGATAACCCATACAGGGGTAAATTATTATTAATGTTCTGTTTTTCTCTCCTTCCAGCCTGTGGATAACTTTCAGGAACACATACAGGCTGGAAAAGCGTACACACAGAGGCCATTCAACTCAATTGGGGCATATAAACTCTGTGGGATCATCTGCCAAGAATGTACATACTAATATAAGCCATAATATGGTTAAGAGTATGGTCTTAATCTTTAAACACATGCCAAGAGAGATCTCTTTAGAGTTAAATGATGATGTATAATTATTCTGAAGCCCTGAGAGCGTCCACTTGGCTGCTAATTAAGTTATTGGGATGATCTACAGTCTATATGATACCTGTTGGGGTGATTAGATTAAACTTTACATTGAAAATCACCCCCAATGAGTATGCAATTCCTGCTACTCATTGGGGAATATTACAAGGGGCTCTGAGCCACTGGAGACGAAATCTAGGACAGTGGTCTACTCCACTGATGGTCCCCTGAGTCCCCTGAGGACTCATGTTAATATAAAAGAGGAGGGTCTTGCCCCTATAAGTCCTTTTCCTCATTGTATTTTTGAACCAGATATTGCATAGTTAACAAGCCCATTAAACTTAATCAAGAAGATTGACTGGGGCCTTTTAATTTAATATCACATCAATCAAAAAATCAATAAGACAACTTAAAATTCGAGTTCAAGGTCCCTTTTGGAGTTTTAGCCCTCTCTGGCTACTATAAAGGGTGTGAGCTTCCAGGTGTAAGCAAATCTCCTTTGAGCTTTATTTATATAAAGCCAGGCCCCTTGCCTTTTATAAAGGTTTAAGGTGTGGCTATTTTGCTCCTAATACCGTAGTATTAGTTGAGTTGTAATGATATAAGCATTGAAAATAAGATAAAACTGACATATAACACTTGTTATTGTGTTATTTTGCAGGTATTTGTCACAGCTTGTTACAGCAATAGAGACAATACTCTGACAGACCCTCTCCACTGAACTTTGACCAGTGAATCCAACTTGTTTCTTCAAGCTGTTCATAGAGTACCTCCAAAACACTTTTTCCCTTTAGTTCTGCAAGCCTTACCTTCTGATTAGTGTTATAGATTGTTTGGTAATTAACATAATCCCAACCATAAATTTTGCTCAATTATCTCTCCAGTGTCAACTTATTGAGCCCATCATTCAAGCCTTCTACTAGATTTTCTAAGGCCACCCCCAAGATTCTCCTCAGTTGAGGATTCACAGAGGGATTATCAGACGGTTGATGGTTAGGTTTGGTTTCTTTGTAGGAGAGGTGCCACAAGGGGTCTGCCTTTGTTCAATTTTCATGGATTAAAAACTTGCACCAAACCTTCCTTGTGTGATTTTTTTTAGAACATTTGGTAAGATAACTTCCTGAATAGGAACCATTTCTATCACAGGCTCAATCAAAATATTGGTCACGCTTTGATTTGAAAACTGTTAAAGCGTAACCCTGCTTCATTGCCCATGTTTTACAATAGTTTGGTGCCTCCCCCTAGTAGTAAAAGCACTCAAGGGAGGTGGGTAAAGTTGATCTAGTAAACATTCATTGTTTAAGTCATAGTTTTGTAGTTACATGAACCCATCATTTTCAATCAAATTAAATATGGCAAATACCAGTAACATAAAATTTTACTCACCACCAGTGCTCATTTCCATTTGTGAAAATTTTTGTTCCTCAATTTTCACCCTTGATGAGAATGCAATTGGGGCTTCCAATTTTTCATTACCCAAATCCTTTTTTTTCTTTTTCCAAAGCTTTGTTGATGGAACTATCAATTTTGACCTTCCACGCAGCCATGTCAGAAGAAGGAGGGCTTGCCACTGTTCCCATGAAAAAAAATGCAATGGTATAATTGAGTATTCAATCCAACTTTCAATTTATCAAAAAAAGTTTGCTCACTTTCAAGTTGAGAAAGAATTGTTTGCAGATTTTTATTTGATTTACAATTATTCACTATAAATTCACTTGGATTTTGCTTTAATGTCTCTTTGGGATATCTAGGTGTGGAACAACATTCCCACAAAGTATGCTTAATCCCAAATTTGGGTTGACAGAACCCTGGTGTGGTCCAGGGGGTGCCCAAAATTCTGGCACAGATTCCGGGGGGTTGTGCACCCCCAAACACGGCTAATTTGAGCCGTTTACAGGGGTTTCACGGCTCCTACACAACTCCTGGGGGTTGCGCATGTTTGAAAAGTCCCTTTGTAGTTGTCTTTGGGCCCCCACGGCTCATTTGAGCCTTGTAGGGCCCTACACAACTACCAGACGGTTGGAGCTGTGAATTTAACATCAACCTTTGAATAATTAGTTTCCTGTGTGTTTTATTTTTTTCTCAGCAAATTCAGTATATCCAAATCTAAATTTAAAATCAATGTTAATTTTTTCGCGCTATTTGTTTTTTTTTATTTGAAATTTTAAATCCCCCCTTTTGTTATTTCCTCATAAATTTCATTGGTCTTTATATCATAATCTGGATTCAAATGAAATCAGAAGAATTTTTTCATCAATTTTGTTCTTGAAACCAATTTTTTTCCATTTAATTTTAATTTGATAATCATTTTGATGTTTATTGTTTCCTTAGAAAAAGTTTTTGTTTGAAAAAAAAAATCAGGTGAGTGATGGCATACATCACAAATGAATTTCTGGGTGAAAAAAACGGGTTGTATCAGATTTAGAAAAACTTCCATCATAAATTCATCATTTTTTTAACATTAGATGGCATTTTAAGGAAGGATTTCCAAAATGCACAAAAATCTTAAATGTTACATTCAAAAATGGTGTGTGTTTAATGTAAAGGGAAGATTCAAAACTAGATTAATTCATTTATGAATCTTAATCAGTCCACAATCCATGGAATTCAAATAAACCTTACACTTCAACATCATGAAATTCATACACACCCTATCACCATTGCTTCACACATGAAATCCAATATCATCATTCCATTTCATCATAAAAATACCACTCAGTTGAACAATATCATAAAAAGATCAGTTCATTTAACCATACACTCATAACTTCAACTCACATCAAACTCCATATCAGATTTTTTAAATAAAAAACTTCCACAGAGAAATTTTAAAATTGAAACTTGAATTTGATCCTTTATTTTTTTTAAAAAAAAAATTAATGTTGGTAAGTGTTTAAAGATAATTTTTTCCTTGTTAGATATTTCAGCTAGCAGATCTCTAGGATCATATATTCTTATTAAAATTTGGATTTTCTAAGCTGGTTTACAAGGCATGGAAATAGTGGAAGTATTTCTGAGTCAGATATTAATAGAATAGTGGAGTTGAAAGACAAATAACAGAAGAGATGAGACAGGTAAAAAGATAAAAATTTAAATTTTGATCTTTTAGAAGACAATGATTTGGTTAAAAAATGAGGGAAAGAATAATTCACCTAGTCTTGTTTTGTGTCTTAGGTATACCACATGCAAAATTGACAGCTTCTGTATACCAATACCCTGGAAATTCTTCAGCTGCCAGAAGTGATAAATTGAAATACCACATTTATTACTAGGAATATATCATAATAATCCTAAAAATGTATGTAAATAATTGATCCTGATGCAAGGCAGAGCGGTTATGTTTCTTTGTTTTTAAAAAAAATGAAAAAAAGAGGATAAGAGGGGCCACATTTCATACAGGCTTGGGGTCTTTAAAACCTCTGCTTCATGAGATTCATTGATGATCTGGCTCCCTCAGTCATTTTAACCTTTTAATTAGTAAAAAGGAATAGTTTCCTTTAATAATTTAGCATGGCTGAGATATGGTAGCAAAAAAGGCAGATCAAAGAGAAAAAAACTTACTTTTCAAGTAATTAATTCCTTTTTATCTGTAGTAATTCACACTTGGAAGTTTTTAAATCTAGGTGGGGTTCTTAAAGAATTGAATCAGTTTCAATGGACACAAATTTGTTGAATTCTTAAAATTTATTGTGAGAAAATGCCCATAGTTTGCTCATGTACCTCTGATAGGTCATTAAATACTCTTGGGAATTGTTTTGGGGATGGTATCAAATGAATTCTAATCTAATGAATTCTGAGTGGAAATAGAACCAAATGGGAACTGTATATATACCTTTCTTTAGTGTTTAACAGCCATTAACAGGGGAAATAGAGAGGGAAGAGCACATGTTATGAGTCTAGAAGGGTAAACATGGTTGCATCAGGATTTATCCTTGATTTTGTAGAGTGTTTGATTCCATATCTTGAGGATCAGTGCATCATTTTTGGCTCCATATCTGTCTTTGGGATTTTTGGGTATTTTTATTTTTCTCCATTTAATATTTTATTTTAATAAATATATTTGTGCTAAAGTATCTAGTGTTACTGTTTGGTTATTCTCTAGATTCTTCTGAAAATTGTATTGTTATTTAGGCCCTGGATTTTTGACTCTTTGATATTTTTTAGATCATCAAAGATGGGTATTTCTTATTTTTGTGATAGGATTAATTATTTAATATTTCTTTTTAACTTATAAAACTTTCATTTTTCTGTTGTTTGATTATATTTCAATTATTTTTGAGTTATCTGATATGCATGGTTGATTATAGTATTTTTCAATATTTAAAAGAAGTACCTGGCTTCTCTCTTTGTGCAGCACATCTTGGACGCTCTCTTTTTCAGTCCTTCTATGTGCAGGGCTGATGTGCATGGCGCCCAGAGATGTAGTTTTCATGTGGGGATTATTTTTTATGCATGCAGAATATATGACAAGCGCGCAGTTTCTATGCAAAATTTTGGAAGTTCCCAACTGCATAGCTCTGTGGCTTCATGTAGGGGCTTTTACAAAAACCCCCTTTGGCTCATAGCTTTAAAAGCATCCATAATTTGTAAATTCTGAATGAATTTTAGGTATAAAGTCTATAAATGACAACATGTGTGAATTTTTAAACTTTACAAAAACTAAAATGGTGATGCCATTACTTTTGGCCTATTATTAATGGGTTAATTAAGGCGGATAAGGAGTGGAAATTCAAAGGCAGGGATTCCAAGAAACCCTCAATGAAATTTTCTGATGAATCCAAATATGCCATATAATTTTGAACTGTATCAATATTTAGCATTTTATTGAGTTTTTATGTTTTTTTTTTTTTTGTAATTTGAAATCTTTCTCTTGAGTATTAGCAAGCTGACTTTCCCCCACACCAAGATATGGCTATACCTGAAATCATTTTGGCCAATTGTCTTTTACTAGCTCCATAGTTTCTCAGGTGTATATTTTCATCTGGAATTTGTTTTCTAGTAACCATTCATGTTTATCAGCTTATTCTCCTTTACATCTGACTAGGTAGATTCTGATGTCCTTTGCTTGGATTATCTCTTTTTTTCCTTGAGTTTAATTCTAATTTGAAAATTTTATGTGCTTAGTTCTGTTTTACGGGTATTTTAGGGGTAGAAATCTCAGAATTAATCCTGGGAGAGAAGTTTTTGATTGTTATTACTGGGAAAACTGGGTGTTTTCAGGAAATTCCTTTGCTCCAAATGACTTCTACAGGACTCTTACCATTAAGTTTCTGGATATTGATGGGTTCCATAAATGCTGTTTTAAGCTTCCTTTTGCCAGCTAGATATTGAAGTTAGTGTTTTATACCATAACCTTATCTCTAATTTAGAAGTCAGGCTCCTTGTGATTTTTATACCATATCTGTTAATCAGACTAAAATTTATCTTTCACACACTTGGAAGCATTTTTGTTAGCTATATCTATTGTATTTTTGAACTCTACAGATTTTTGGTTTTGAATATCCAGATTATCATTGATTTTTTCCTTGTCTACCATGAGGGACCATCCTTGTCAGCTCTCTGATACCATGAACCTTTATTCCTTTAGCTACAGAGAGTGATAAAAGTACTTGAATAATAATAATTATTATTATTCCAAAATAAACTCTTAGAGGCTCAAATAAATAATTTAATAAGAGCAGTTGCAAGGTTTAATTGGTTTGGTAATAAAAGGTTTTCAATATGTAAATAAAAGAGGGGCCACAGTATTATACTACTGGGCATCTTTGCAGACAAGCAACCTCTCTTCAAGAGGCCTCCTTAGGAAGTTTAAGAACCTTGGAATGAAGATGGGTGCCTTGGAAAGGTCTGATTCCACTAGTGGCCGGGCATAACAGCACAATGGCCAAGACAGGAAGGGAAACAATAACTCAGAGCACTTTACCACAAAAATCCTGAAATAATAGGAATGGTTTCACAGCAGATGGGGTGGGTTGCTTGACTAAACTTCAATGGTTGATTGGTTTAAGAAATAAATAATAATACTACAGACTTGTTCATGAATCACTTGCTTAGATTCTTCATAAGCACTTGACTAACAATGAAAAGGTTTCTGATTGATAATAATAATTCCTGGTAAACTGATGATGGAATAATGGATCCAAAGAGGTCTGTATAAATACCTTGTTGGGGTGATTTTGAGCTTCTCAGGGCATGTAGAGAGGGTTCTGCTCTTAGGCTGAGGCTGGAAAATCATTCAGGGCAAAATTGGCACGTCTACTTGGTGCTGTCAATCAACTGACCTTACATCTTCTGGATTTCTGTACTATTTTAGCCGCAGGATCTGTTAATCTTTTATGGCGTAAATTTGATCATTCTGTACTCATCCTTCATTTGTACTATTGGTATTTCTTTAAAGCGGGAAGATGTGGATGTTTACTGATTTTCCATCATCTGTTTATCACGTAAAAAATTTTTAATAGTTTTTATGAACACTCCTTGTAGTGTTTTGTGGTCTTCAAAGATCAGAGTCAGTGATTTACGTGGTAATTCTTGATCTTTGATTTATTATTAAAAAATGTTCTAAACTTAATTTTTCTTAATTTTATTTAGTTTTTGATCCTTTTTGAATATTAATAATGCATTTTTCAACTTGTTACATATTCTAGGCAACTCTAACTAGGTTTTAGCTCTTCTGAGCGGTACCTGGTTGTCAGATTAGTCACAACAGATCCAGACGCAGGGATCAGTCAGTACAGATGCGCGCGGGGTAGGATCTTCTGCGTGCTTGGCAGAATTAGCTGCGCGCGGGTCTCTAGTAAGTGGTAATCTGCTACTACAAGTACATAGGGATATGTAATGATGAGGTGCTGCGCGCCGGAAGTGTGACATAACACATTTCTGCGTGTAACTCCTAAAATATACACAACACCTCAATTCTGAGTGATTTTTAGGTGTAAACCCTATACGTGACAATCTGTGTGAAATATTAGAATGGCCAAAAGGTGCCATACTTGTGTTGTAATTTTTAGTACTTTTCTTTTTAATTATTTTAAAAATGTAAGGACTTGGATTTCAAGGGTGGGGTCAGTGAGTGACCCTACCTAATTTTGGGTGAGGAATCCATTTCTATAATGATATTTATGGATTTCTTACTCCTTCTTTTGTAAACTGAGATATCCTTATTTTTCATAGTTTTGTGTTGCTATGAAAGGTTTCTCTGTACATAGTAGCAAGCTGACATTCCCCCACTCCAAGATATGTCTATATCTGAAAAAAAAATTTTTGGGTCAATGCCTTCTCCTGGCTCTGTAGTTCCTTAGGTGTATGGGTATATCAGGGATATTGTGTTCAGGTAACCATTCATCCTTATCTTCTGATTCTCCCTTGTATCTAACTAGGTAGAGTCTGACATCTTTTCCATTGATCCTTACCTTTTTATCTTTAAGGATTTTGCTAATTTTTCCTTTGTCTTTTTCAGGTTCTTCTGCAACAGGTATTTCAGCTGAAGGAGTATATTCTCCATTCCTTGGGTGGTAGTGTTTTATGATACTTACTGGGAATACTGGGTGTTTTCTAGAAAGCTCATCACTAAGGATTACTTCCACAGCATTTGTACCATGAAGTTTATTAATGGTGAAAGGTCAAACAAAAGCTGGTCTAAGCTTTCTATTTCCAGCTAAGTTGGTGAAGTTGGTGGTAGAGATCAAGACTTGGTCACCAATTTTGAAATCAGGCTCCTTATGGGTTTTATCCCACCTTTGTTGGTTATACTCCACAGCATCTTGGATACACTTAACAGCATTTTTATTGGCTACATCTATCATGTTTTTGAAATCAAGTGATGTAGGGTGAATATTTGTTGACTTGTGATTAAGGTTATCCTTGGGTAATTTAGGAATCCATCCTCTTTCCAGTATGTAGGGTGCTTCATTAGTGGTTGAGTGCTTGCTACTGTTGTAGGCCATCTCTAGTGCAGGTAAAAGGCTAACCCAATTGTGGCAATAACCATCAGAATTCTTGTATTCTAGACCAAAGCCAAAGAATCTCCTGAGCATGTCTTCCAGAGTCTGAATCATTCTTTCAGCTAAGCCATCCTTCTGAGGATGATAAGCTGTAGAGAAAGCTAAGGTGGTCCCCAGCATTTCATGAAGATTTCTCCAGAACTCAGAGGTAAATTTAGGATCTCTGTCACTGATAATGATCTTGGGAAATCCAACATCAGCAATGAGTCTGTTCCAAAATAATAGGGCAACTTCCTAGCAGTGTCTTCCTTGTTATTAGGCAGAAACTTTTCTTTCTTGGAGAACCTATCCACAATGACTAGGACTAAGTTGTCGGAATAGGCTCCTCCTGGTGGTAGTCCAGTTACAAAGTTCATGTTGATGATCTCCCATCTTTTCTTGGGTTCAGCAATTTTTTGCAGTAAACCAAACCTTTTCCCAGTGGTCCTGTTGGACTTCTGACAGGTTTCACAACTAGCAACATACTGGATAGTGGAGTCTCTCCAATCAATCCACCACGCAGCTTGTTTAACCTTATCTAAGGTTCTATAAGCAGATAAATGACCAGATGAACAGTTATCATGGCATTCAGCCAGGACATGTTTGATATGGTCATCCTTAGTTAAGACTATAACACTTGAATGTTGATGCCTATAATATACTAGACCATCCCATATGGTGAACCTTCCAGCTTTGTATGGTTTCAAGAGAGTTTCAGGTAGGCGTTTGATCAATTCAGATGGCGGAGAAGTACTTTCCATAATGCTGATCAGAGTTTTCATGCCAGAATTGTAAGATGCTTTGATTGAGTTGGACAAGGATTCATTCAATTCACAAATGTGGATTCCCATTATAGGAGCTTCATTGTTCAACATGTTAATGTTAAGTATAGGGAAGATATCATTATCCTCTGGATCATAAGCAGGGTTACTTGGGTCATTGGTTAAAGGATTCCTGCTCAAACTATCAGCATACTGGTGTTTAGTCCCAGCTTGATGAACTATGGTCATCTGACCTCTGTACTGTTGTATGGCTATCTGCCACCTTAACATGTACCTACTAGGGGTCTTCATGTTCATCAATGTCCTGAAAGCATTGCAGTCAGTAATCACAGTAAAATTGGTGCCTTCCAAGTAATAATGGAGTTTCTCTAGAGCCCACACTAAGGCAAGACATTCCATTTGACTTGCACCATAACTTTTATCAGTGTCTTTAATTTTTCTTGATATGAAGAGTATAGGTTTTTCCACTGATTTTTCAACCTCTATGACTTCTTGGTGTAAAGCAGCTCCTAGCCTGTCCATTCTGGCATCTATCTAGAGCTTGAAAGGTTCAGAATAATCTGGCTGAATCAGTACTGGAGCTGTGGTCATTGCCATCTTTGGTTCCTCATAGTTCTTGAATCTGTCATGAGTCATTTCAAACACAGTGGTGTTTTTGCAGATCTCATACAGAAACTTGGTTAGAAGAGCAAAATTTGGTAAGTACTTCCTATAGTAGCTGCAGAAGCTAATAAAAGATAGTAGTTCAGTTTTATTCTGAGGCATAGGCCTATTCATTACTGCTGCTATCTTGTTTTGGTCAGCAGCTAAGGTTAGTCCAGAGACAATGTGTCCTAAGGCCTTGAGTTCTCTGTAGCCAAAGTTGCACTTTTTCATTGATACTTTTAATCCCATGGCAGAAATGGTTTTGAGGACTAGCCTTAATTTCTCCATGTGAGTATCCCAATGATCAGATTAAATGATAACATCATCAATAAATACCATCATCCATCCTTGTCTGATGAATAATCCTAGGACAATGTCCATCATCCTTTGAAAATGAGAAGGAGCATTTTTTATACCAAAAGGCATCCTAATATACTCATAAATTCCCAAATGACAAATAATTCTCATGAATTTTCGGCTATCAGGGCTGATAGGTATTTGGTGAAAGCCTTTCAGCATGTCCATGGTAGTGATGTACTTAGCTTTTGACAGGTTATGCAGAGCATGGTCAATCCTTGGAGTTGGATAATAATCAGCTTGGGTGTAGTTGTTCAGCATTCTGAAATCTCCAACCATCCTTGAATTATCATTATTCAAAGCTATAATTACTACAGTAGTGATATCCACTTGTTCATTGTGTCCTAATTTCCTTAAGACTTGTAAGTCAACCAACTCTTGAATATGAGTTTCCAGAGAAGCTCTAGATTTTGGACTGGAAGGGTAAGCAGTTCTCCTGAGGTTAGGTGGGTAAGGAGGCTTAATGGTCAGATTTAGGATCATATCATGTCCTTTGATGTTACCAATGGGGTGATCCTTGGTACAGAAAGCATTCTTATTTTCAAAGAATACTTGTAGGATGTCCTATTTTTGTTCTTAATTCAAAGCTGCTTGAGAGAAGTATTCCTGATTGAAACTTTCTAAGTGTTTTTCATAAGTTGAATCATAAGTTTGAGCATTGACATGGCATATTTATAAATTTTTGTTCCAGTCTTCACCTGTAGTGAAGTATCTACCCTTGCTTTGGAATACAGCTATACCATATAAGCAAAGAGAATCATTTTCAAGGATAAAGTAATCACATACTCCATTCTGGAGCACTACAAATTCAATTTTCAGCTTGAGTGATCATTTAGAGTGAGGGACTTTGATATCAGAAGACCATACTCCAACAGCATTGAGAGAAGAATTACAACTGCTGAATTTAGCCTGAGGTACTGGTAGTAAGTTCAGTTTACAGTTTGGCTCTTTTTTATTCAAATCAGTTGAACCAACACAAGAGCAAAAGGCTCCACTGTCTAGAAGTAACTTAACAGGGGAACCTTGGATTAAACCAGTAGCATAGCATGTTTTGCCTGAAGTGTAACTTTTACCAGCAGAAATTTTTGAGTCAAGGCCTTAGCCTCAGAGATGTGGTGAATCTTCATTTTGGGATTCCATTTTTGATGTAAGTTAGAATCCTCATTAACAGAATTTATGTCCAGAGAAGACTCAATAATTCCTTCAATAACATTGATGGGGTTAGTGATCATTAAATCACAATCAGAAAGTGATCCATCAGTATTCTCAAGGTGAGGGTCAGGATTATCATACTCTTCTCCTTCAATAAGATTAATCCTTTTCCTAGGTAGAGGAAAGTCAGGTCTTAAATTTCCTGTTTGGTTACAGTTCCAACAAAATTTTTCCTTTGACTCTGGAGTCTTCTTGACTTCCAAGGTAGTTGGATTAGTGGCAGGGGATTCCTTAGTTTTGGTAGTATAATCTTCCCTGTTCCTAGTATTTTGTTCCCTTGGGAGTCTGTTGACTCTCTTATCAAGACCATTCATGTCAATAGTCTCTTCCAACACACCTATCAAGGTAGAAAGATCAGAATCCATAGGCATCCAGCACCTTACACTGTGGTTGATTTTTCCAGGACATAAGTTGAGAAGTCTTTCATTGACTTCTTCTTTATCAGCATCTGGGTAAGAACAGTCTAACCTCCTTTTCTGGTCTAAGAACCACTTATGAGGTTTGTCTTTGGATGGATCAAACTGGGATGTTTCAAAAGTTTTCATCATCTTTCTTTTCCAAATCCTAGTACCAAATTGTACTTTGATCAATTACTTCCAAGAACTCCAGGATAAAGATACAACTTCTTCCCTTTTATTGATAAACCAATCAAGAGCTACTCCATCAAATAATCTGGGCAATCTTACCACAGCTATTTCATCAGGGAGTTCATAAGAAGCAAGGGTATAATCAATAAATTTAATGAAAATGACATGGTTGTATTCCCCTTCTGCAGAGAATTTAGGACATTCAGTAATGGGAGGAAGTAACTTCAAAGCCTGTTCCACTTCAGGAGTAGGACTGGGTCTGAAAGATTCATTCCTAGTTGTCATGGTCCTGGGAGGAACACTTGGAGTACTGGTTAACCTAGAAGATCTAGTTTTTTCCAGGTCAATAACTGGGGAGTTATTAGAATTGACTTTAAGATCTCTGAGACCATTCTTAATCATACCTAACTCCAAATCAAGTTTTTTGTTTAGTAAATCAATTTTGTTAATCAGGTGAGCTGAAGTAGTAGGACTAGTTTTCTTAACTTCTTCCTTAAGCTGGTTCATGGTTGCAAGAATATATTCCTGAAGAATTGATTGGTTATCATCAATATATTTCATCAGGTCTAACTTACTAGATTTTATACTATCCTTGATTTTTTGTATTTCTAACTCATCAATTCCCATAGTCTGAGACTGGGTATCAATTACTCTGAAAATAATCAGACTTAATTTGTCTGATTGTTGATAAAATTTGTCAAAGCATTGGCTAATAATAGTAAAATTGTGAGACACATTTACAGAAAAGCTATTAAGAGCTTCTACATCTAATTTTGGTACACCTTTTTCCACTTCTGGGCTAGGGATATTATACTGTTACAATCATTTGGGTTCCTTAACTTCTGATGGGCTGAGGACCTCTTCTTTTTGGGGTCCTTTCCCTTTAAGGAAGCTAACTGATCCCAAGGATTCCAGTTCTGCATGTAGCCTTCTACCTCTTTCTTTGGGATCAACTTTTTAAGAGAAATCTGAAATTTCTTTGCCAGATAAATAGCTTTTCTCATACCTGGCTGATCCTCCCGGGTCTGAGTCAATTGGAATTGTTCCCAATAGCTCACTTGTCCTTTCACTAATACTTTGACTCTTTCCTTCTTGGTTGATTCCAGGTGGGGTGGCATAGGAGGACCGGTATCCTCCTGGGATATCTTATTTGGAAATGGGTGGTTCTACAACGGTCTGTTGGTCAAATTGGTGGCCACGGTCCTCGCTTTCATCGTCCTGCGTGATGCTATGGTCAAAGGTTTGAGCCCCCTCATTGCGCTTTCAACTGGATTCCTTGCGCGTACGGGTTCCTCTGGGCAGAGATTTGTACAATGGGGCTCTACCTGTTGCACGGGTGTTGCGCCTGTTTTGCCACATAGCACCAAAAAAATGAGTAAGTCTTTTGTCAAACCTTTTGAAAAAAGACTTAAAAATATAAATAAATAATATTTTTAAGGTATTTATATTTTTAAATTTTTTTTATATATATTTTAACTTACTTAAAGTTAAATTCAAGGGTACCAACACTTGTTTGGGATCACAACTGTCCTTGGGGGGTATTCCAATGGGGTCTGAGTGAGTTCCAATCAGCTCCTGGGATAAATCCAAGGGTGAGTCCAAGGGTAAACTGTCTGGGACGTCCTCTAGGAGGTCCTGGTCAATGAGATCACCAAAAACTAAATCCACTGAGATGGATAAAGACAAAAAAAATATAAGTTTACTATATTTTTTGTTTTTGCGTGGCAAGATGATATTTTTAGAAAAATAATCACTTTTATTAGTTTTGGATTTTTCTTTATCTTCAGGATTATTCAGTTTATAAATATAAAGCTTCCTTTGATAAATTTTCCTCTCCTTATGTTGCCTTAATAAAAAATTGAAATTATTATTTCTTTCAAGCTTAATTTCTTTGTCCTTTATAACCTGCTGGTTTCAATAAAGCAATTTCTCTTGTTGCTACTCAGGATTTTTAATAACAGGGACAAAGTTCCAGAGTTTTTCATCTTTTTTCTTTTTAAGAAGGTTCAAATTATAATTGATCAATTCTCCATTGGTCTTAAGATCCACTAGAGAAACAAATGATAAAAAATATATGTTATAAGTATTTTAACTTATTTTTTTAAGAAAAAAGACTGTTCCAAGGAATAAATAATCAAAGATTAATTATTTAAGGATATTTCACAGCCAGACCCCCAGTTGTCAGCTCTCTGATACCAGGAACCTTGCAGTCCTTTAGCTACAGAGAGTGATAAAAGTACTGGAATAATAATAATTATTATTATTCCAAAAATAAATGCTTAGAGGCTCAAATAAATAATATAATAAGATTAGTTGCAAGGTTTAATTGGTTTGGTAATAAATGGTTTTCAATATGTATATAAAAGAGGGGCCACAGTATTATACTACTAGGGATCTTTGCAGACAAGCAACCTTGCTTCAAGGGGCCTCCTTAGGCAGTTTAAGAACCTTGGAATGAAAATGGGTGCCTTAGAAAGGTCTATTACACTAATAGCCGGACATAACAGCAAAATGGCAAAAAAAGGAAGGGAAACACTCACTCAGAGAACTTTACCAAAAAAATCCTGCAATAATAGGAACGGTTTCAGAGCAGATGGGGTGGGTTGCTTGACTAAACTTCAAGGGTTGATTGGTTTAAGAAATAAATAATAATACTACAGACTTGGTCATAAATCACTTGCTTTGATTCTTCATAAGCACTTGACTAACAATGAAACGGTTTCTGATTGATAATAAGAATTCCTGGTCAACTGATGATGGAATAATGGATCCAAAGAGGTCTGTATAAATAACTTTTTGGAGTGATTTTGAGCTTCTCAGGGCACGTAGAGAGGGTTCTGCTTGTGGGCTGAGGCTGGCAAGCCAGTCAGGGAAAGATTGGCACGTTTACTTGGCGCTGTCAATCAGCTAACCTTACATCTGCTGGATTTCTGTACTATTTTAGCCGCAGGATCTGTTAATCTGTTATAGCGTAAATTTGATCATTCTGTACTCATCCTTCATTTGTACTATTGGTATTGCTTTAAAGTGGGCAGATGTGGATTTTTACTGATTTTCCATCATCTGTTGATCAAGTAAATAATTTTGAATAATTTTTATGAACACTCCTTGTAGTGCTTTGTGGTCTTCAAAGATCAGAGTCAGTGATTTGCGTGGTAATCCTTGATCTTTGATTTATTATTAAAAAATGTTCTAAACATAATTTTTATTAATTTTATTTAATTTTTGATTCTTTTGGACTATTAATAATTCATTTGTCAACTTTTTCATATGCTAGGCAACTTTAACTAGGTTGTAGCTCTTCTGAGTGGTACCTTGTTGTCAGATTAGTCACCATGGATCCAGACGTGGGGATCAGTCAGTACAGATGCGCGAGGGGTAGGATCCTCTGCGTGCGTGGCAGAATTAGCTGCGCGCGGGTCTCTAGTACGCAGGAATCTGCTACTACAAGTACATAGGGATATGTAACGATGCGGGCTGCGCGCGGGAATTGTGACATAACACATTTCTGCGTGTAACTCCTAAAATATACACAACACCTCAATTCTGAGTGAATTTTAGGTGTAAACCCTATACGTGAAAACACATGTGAAATATTAGAATGGCCTAAAGGTGCCATACTGGTGTCATAATTTTTGGTACTTTTCTTTTTAATTATTTTAAAATTGTAAGGACTTGGAATTCAAGGGTGGGGTCAGTGAGTGACCCTACCTAATTTTGGGTGAGGAATCCACTTCCTTAATGATATTTATGGATTTCTCACTCCTTCTTTTGTTAACTGAGATATTCTTATTTTTCATAGTTTTGTGTTGCTATGACAGGTTGCTCTGTACATAGTAGCAAGCTGACAATCCTATTGCCACAAAATAGGTCCCCTTCTAAGTGAAGAGTGTATGCTGCTGATTCAAGCCTTTTCTAGGGCAGTTAAGAGGAGCACCAATTCATGGAAGTATCCATCCATGGTCTAGTATTAAATCCCAAAACAGCAGAATCTTTGGAGAACATCTTCTAAATTATGTATCATTCTTCCTGCTAGGACATCTTTCTGGATAGAATATGGAGTAGATAAATCTAAGGTGGTTCCCAGCATGTCAAAGGAGTTCCTCCAGAATTCAGAGGTGAAATTTTGGTCTCTGTTCCTGATAATTATCTCAGGTATACCTGTATCATCAAAAATTCTGTTCCAGAAGAGTAATGATACCTTGAAAGAAGTGTATTAATTATTATTTGATATGAATTTATCTTTTTTTATAGAATCTGTATACTATGATCAACACAGAATTATAAGAGTTAGCTCCTCCAAGGTTTGAGCCTGTCAAAAAGTCCATTTCCATGATTTATCATCAAATCTTGGGTTCAGAAATCTTTTTCAAGAGGAAAAATGTATTTCCTGATTTTCTGTTTTTTATGAAATCTTTCACTGCTAGAGAAACAGTTCAGATTCAAATCTCTTTAATTTGTCCACAAAGTTACCTGCTTTATATTTTCTCAGTTTCTATTAATAGACAAGCTTACAGAATGGGATTTATCATAAAAAATCTTTCAGGATATCCTAGATTTGTTTGGGATTTCTTATTGCTAATAAAATAGTGCCTATAGTATGCAGCCCTTCCAATATGGTGAATCTTCCATTATTTTATGGCTGCATGAGCACTGGTGGTAGGCTTTTGATTAATTCAGCATATGCAGATCAAAAATCCATTAAAGTTAATAGCTTCTGTATTTCACTGCTATAATATTTCTTGGCTGAATTGGAGAAGGAATAGAATAGCTCACAGATGTTTACAGTGGTTAGAAAAAATTCTTGGGATGGATTGAAAAAATAAGCCCTTTTAGTTTCAAGTAGTTGTTTTAAGAAAAATATGACACAAATGAAAAGTGCGTAGTTTCTCCAATAATTATTTTTAAGTTATTTAGAATCTCCTATAAAACAATTAAAAAGCTGAAATCAAAATTAATTTCAAATTCAAAACAAAAGAAAAAATACTAAAAATACTTGAAAAAAATGCCAGATAAAAAAGAAAAGTTAACAATTTTGGTACAATTAATCTTATTTCTAATTGTTTATTCCTTGGAGGAGGATTAAAAGGAAAATACTATCTGAAAATACAGACCATATTTTCTGATTCTTCAAATCAATAATAGCGCAATTTATTCCTGTTAATTGATTGATAGATGGGTCCAATTCCAAGAAAACCAGGAAATCTAGGACTTCTAGGATTCAAAGAACAGCTTGGAAAGGCTATTTTAGTCACAAATATTCCATTAAACCATTTTATTTCTCTCTCCAAGGGTTTTGGTGTCTTTGAATAATTTTCCAAGAAATAATTCATTTCTTGTTTTGAGAGCAAGAATATTTGGATTGCACTTAAGCATTTTTGAGAAATAAAATTGTTTTGGAGGATTTGGTTCCTTGAACGCCTGGATGTCTGTGATGGAATGATAGTTAAAAAAATTGTAATTCAAAAAAAATAAATATTGAAAAATAAATATTGAAATAGTAGATGAAGTTTTTAATAAATCACTTACCAAAATTGATCTATTGCATGGAACTCAAAACTAGGAAGTTAATTGAGAAAAAAGCCTTGTGGGGTTGTTGAAAGTAATCACCCAGAGCAGGAGATTGATTTTGGAGCAGTCAAAACAAAATTCCATGCTCACTTGGCTTCATATACATTGCTTAAGTTACCTTGGTGTTTGAAATTTAAAAAAAAGGTCCCAAGACTTTTTTACACCCACTATATTCTCAGTATGGGCGCTTATATGTTCCAGGATTTCATTTCTAACATTGCGAATATGTTAATATCCTCAGGAGTGGAAATTGGGTTACTGGGGGTGCTATGTAAGGCATTCCTGCTCATGCTGTCTGTATTCTGGTGTCTTGTACCAGCTTTGTGGATTAAATTAATTCTGTTCCTATATTTTTGGATTTTTATCTGCCATCTGAGCATGTGCCTACAAACAGTTTTAACATTCATAAAGTTTCTGACAGAATTAAAGGCTGTGATTACCACAAATTTGGTCCCTGTTATGTATGAATGGAATTTTTCTAAATCCCATACTACAGCAAGGAATTTCATTTGACTTGATTCATAGATGTTCATTGCATCTTTAAATTTTCCAGATATGAATAGTATTGGTTTTTCTTCTATTTTTTTATCCTCTATCATTTCTTGATAAAATGGAAGATCCAACTCCATCCATTCTAAAATATATTTATAGCTTCAATCGCTTATTATAGTCAAGTTAGATCAATAAATCAGAAGTAAAATTGGCTAGTATTAGCTCTCAATACTTCTTCAACCTTTCATGGGTCATCTCAAACAAGACTTTTTGGTTGCAAAATTCATATCATTTATTTCAGAGAAGAGAAGTGTTAGGTATATACTGTCTGTAGTAGCTGAAAAAACAGAAAAGGACAGTAACTCATTATTAATTTGAGTCATAGTTCTGTTCATGACTGCAGCTATCTTACTGTTGAAAGCTTTTAGGGTTTGCCTAGATACTAAGTGTACAAGAACTTTTTACTCTATATATCAGAATTTGCACTTCTTCATTGATATTTTGAGTCCCACTGAAGTGATTTTTTTGAGAAATATCCTTCCTTTGTTCATGTGAATTTCCCAGTCACCAGAGTATATGATAAAATCATATCTTTAAACCATCATCCAAGGTTGTATGATGAAATTTCCTAGGAAAGTGTTTATGATTGTTTGGAATTGGGAGGGGCAATTTTTAATTCCAGAGGACATCCTTAAGTACTCATATATCACCATGTGAAATATAATTTTCATAAATCTTCTGCTATCAGGACTGATATTTTTTGATTTAGACCTTTTGAAATATACATATTAATGCATTATTTGTCTTTGGAAAGGTTTTAGAAGGAATGATCAATTCTAGGTATGGGGTAATATTCTTCTTGGGTGTAATATTTGAGAATCACAAAGTCTCCAACCCCCTCAGATTCATCTATGCAAGGCTATGAGGACAGGTGTGTTTATTACAATGTTTTCATTGTTTCCTACATTCATCAATAATTTTAATTCAATAAGCACTTGGATATGATTTTCTAGAGCTTTCATGGATTTAAGGCTGGAGGGACAAGCAGGCCTCCTGAGATCAGGTGGTTAATGGAGATTTATTTTCAGATTTAAGATAATTTCATGCCCTCTTATGTTTCAAATAGGTTTACTATAGCACAAAAGGCAATATTTTTTTCAAAAACAACAGTGAAGATTTCCATCTTCTTCTCAGGACTGAGTTGGCCTTCCAAAGGTGTGTGTGTAAAATATTCTCTGTTGAATTACTCCATGAACTTCTCATAGTCTAATTGATTTTGCAAGTTTTTATAGTACATATTTAGAACTTCTTATTCCTATCTCCTCATAAAGTGAATTATCTAACTTTGAATTTCAATAAATTTATCCCATAGAGACAAATTCTTATATTAATTAAGATGAATTAGTGACACAAACAATTTTTGAATATTAAAAACTCTGTTTGAAGTTCAAGGGATGCTTTGCTATGACAGAGTATTATTTATGAAGTCCATAATCCCATAGGATTCAAATTAGATTTTAAACTGCTTCACTTTACTTGTGGAAAAGGTATTAATTTCTTTCTACAAGATGGGTACTGTTTTTCTACTCATTTGGCTCCAACACAAAAGGAAAATGCACCACTATCTAAGAGGGGGCTGAAAGGGGATTCTTGAATTGGGCCTGTGGTATATGGTTTTGATAGTAGTGTAGCTTTTCCAGAAATAGTTTCTTATTCTGGTTTCTTAGCTTCAGATACATTTCTGAGATTCATACTAGGATACCACTGTTTGGGTTTGGTTGAATCTCCTTGGATAGGGTTTATATCAAGGGAATTTTCTATAATTTCATACATAGAATTAATCAGCTTATTCATGATTAGTTCACAGTTCAAAACTGATTCATCTGTATCAGCATTTTGAAGATTGGATCCGTCTTATTCTTCAACCTCTAGCAAATTAATCCTTTTCTTTGTAAGGGGGCAGTCTGGTCTGAGGTGTCCTGTTTTTTTAAATTTCCAGCACAATTTGTCTTAAGTTTCTAGAGGCTTCTTTTGCTCTGAAGTTACAGGATTGTGAGGATGATTTTCCTTAGTTTTTGAGTTAAAATCTTCCATGGATCATTTATTAATCTCTTTAGGATTTAATATTTTCTTATCTAGCCCATTGAATTTTATCAATTTTTCTAATAAACTGAGAAGGTTTTTTAGCTCAGAATCTATGGGAATTCCACACCTGAAAATTTTATTAGGGTTCCAGAACATAATTGAAGGCGCCCTCAATTTACTCTTCTCTGGAAACTCCAGGTAAAATGAATCATAGTCTTTTCATTTATTCCAGACACCATCTGTGAGTTTTGTATCTGGAGAGGTCAAAGTGGGATGATTCAAATCTGTTCATCATTCTTTGTTTCCAAATACTTGCTCCAAACAGGTTTTTTATCAGTTCCTTCCACAAATTCCAAGTTCAGGAGCCTACATCATCCATTTTGCTAATGATCTAGCCAAGGTATACTCCTTCAAACCACTTGGGTAGGATTGATAAAGCCACTGCTTCAGGGAGTTCATAAGAGGAAAGTTTTCATTCTATTAATTTCATGAAACTGATATTGTTGTAATCTCCTTCTACAGAAAATTTAGGAAAAACTGATTGGTGGGAGCAGTTTTAATGCTTGTTCCACTTCTGGTTTAGGGCTCAGGATAGGGGAAGAAATTCTAAGATTTCAAAATCTGGCTGGTAAGCTAGGATTATTAACTTTTCTGGGAAGCTTTGGTTACTCTGCAGTACTCCACAATCAGTTTGATATAAGGATTTCAAGATCTCTGAGATCATTGTTGAAAATTCCAATTTGTAATTATACTTTATTCAATAGAAGGTATATTCTTTTTTGGAATTGGGGATGGATTAATCAGTTGAATTATTAAAATAATCTTTAATAGGTTGAAAAGCAAGAAGGATTTATTCTTGAATAGTTGAAAATTTTTCCTCCATATGTTTAATCTGGTATAATTTAACTTGATTGATTATTTCTCTTAGTTGGTTAGTTTAGCCAATTATGTCAAATACTTTCATTAATCCTGGTTGAAAATGATATATTTTGGAGAAATTCAAGTATAATTCCTCCAATTGGCCATACATTCCATAACGTTTGCTACCATAAATTTCAAATCTTTTCATCAGATTGTTTCAAAAGAAAAAAAAATATGCTCACATTTTATGATGATGACATTCCTGCAATCATTGGGCTAGTGATTGAATTTTTTTCCAATCTTTGAGATATTTTACCCTTAATTTCTGAGAAGAGGAGGAACTCTTCTTCTTGTTATCCCTCCTTTTAACTGGGCCAATGCCACACAACCACCCCATGTACTATAGGGCAATCTTAGACAGTTGTGAGCGCAAAAAGAAAGCTAAGTGCAAGGGCAAGTGCGAGGTAGCAAGGGCTAACTGCAAATTGCAAACTTATGGTAGAGTAAATTAACACACAGCAAGAGGGATGAATGTTTCAATGGAAGGAAACCAAACCCAAGTCCAATGTGATGACTGTATTTAGCAAATTCAAGAACGTATGGAAGTAACTAACTGAGGAAACAATCCCCAGGAAAGCAGAGTAGCCTTTATAAGGTAATCCAAAATGACTAGATACAACCTGATGGATGGTCAACTAAAGTTTTGAGCAATGAGGAAATGAATGACATGGATGGATTACAAAATGAAATAAAACTATGAATTGTTTCCAAGGTCTTAGCATAAGTGCAAGACAATAGGGTGCAAATGTATTGGGATGTAACAGTTGAGACATGAGGGAGTCACGTCAGAAGCAATGTAAAAATGAAGGTGTAGTTTTTGCAGGGTAAGGGACTAGTCCATTTTCAAACTATACAGTTGAGGTCGCTAATTGACTAGCGTGAGTGAAAACTAGCAATAGCATGCGACTGGAAATGGGAACCCAAGTGTTATTGATACCCAGGGTGAAAAGGGGGAGCCCAAATGGATGGTCAACTGGGAAAGAGTTGACTGCAAGGTTTGCAAGTGGTTTCTGAATCATTCTCCAAGAATGGAAGGTTGTTATGCAATCCAGAGTTGATAAGCCAAAGGCACCATTGATGTTGTGCTTCTAGTTTGTCACGCTTATAGACTGAGGTAGATGGTACTGAGGAAAAGGTTGTGTCAAAGTGGGAGGACAATAATCCTTAAGCTCAAAGCATGACAGTTGCCTGGGTATAAAGATGCAAGCTCCTGCAATCGTTCAGAAAATTTTCCTATGAATTCCAAAGTTGTTAAAAATACTGTTTACCCATCAATCATTACTTCTTGGCTTCAAATAGATTTATAATTGATTATGTCTTCATTGTCATTCCGTTGTTTCAAAAACTGGATTTGACAAAACAAGCAATGTGTCCCTAGTACAGCCACACAAGGTATCCAAGACAAGTGCAAACAATGCCGTTTGCACAAGGTTGCTTGTACGCTCCCTATAAGTAGCAAGCCGGTCATAGATGTCCTAGCAGCGTCTGGAAGGAAGTTGCAAAGTCAAAGGTCTGTGCTGCGGGTCAATTATCATATACCACCAATGCTGGATATTGAGTTCTTAGTTATTGGAACCCTGATGAGTCAAGGCTTAGAGACTAACAATAAGTAAAGAATAAAAGAAACAGAAATTGAACTAATACATTTTTTTTTGCTGTAGTACTGCCACAATTTTGACAATATACCACCAATATGCCTCTGCCTCCACTGCCATATACTGGGTCGATTGGGTTGGAAGTAAAAATTGAGGTGCAATCCAAGGAAATGCAGACAATCAAAGAGGCAAGGTAAGAAGGAATGGCTGAAGGGGAGGAGGAACTGGAGCAAAGGGAGGAAAATGAAGAGGAAAGAAACAGAATAGAAGGAAGAAGTGGGATGGAATGGGATTTAACGGAAAGAGATGAGGTGGAAGGCTGGAATGAGGGTAACCAAGTGCGAGTCAAAGGGCCAATCAAAACCAATGCAAGGCAATTGACTGGAAATGTTGGTGAAGTTTCTTCAAGGGGCCAAAGGAAGAGAGCTCACAAGGAAATCATGGAGGAAGGTGGATGGAATACCCAACCAAAGAGAGTTTGGACTGCAAAGTGCAAGGAAATTTTTGAAAGACATTTGGTGATGCAAGTGATGACCTTGCAAAGATTTTTTTTTGTTTAAAACAAAGATGAGGTTGATGGTAGAAGAATTGAATGAAAATTGGGAGGAAGCGGAGAGAGAAATAAAGGATAATTTGTGGGAATGTATTTTGTAATTATATGTTATTTTTATTATTTATTATTTTACTATTATATATATATATATATATATGAATATATATATGAATATATATATAAATATATATATATATGAATATATATATGAATATATATATAAATATATATATATGAATATATATATGAATATATATATAAATATATATATATATATATATATTTACAGAAAATAGGATTCTGATTTTGAAATAAAACGTGAAAGGATAAAAAATTGTGAAAGAAAAAGGGCATGGTTCTGAGAAAGGGAATGGAAATGAAATTAGAAAATGGGATGAGATTAATGGGAAGGAATGGGATGAAAGTGTGGATTGGAATGGAAGAAAAAGATTGGAATGGGAGATACTATTGGCAAGGTTTGCAAGGGTAACTTGCATGGAAGTCTTGAACCAAATAGGGAGAGTTTAAAAGGTGATGCGCTGGTTCCCACAAGGTGCAATCTTTTTCAGACTGGAAGACATTCCATTCAACAAGGTATCAAAGCTTTCCTTTGTGTAACCTTGAATCCAGGATACGGCTTACTTCCCACTCTAACTGATTGTGGACTCTGACGGGTTTAGGAGGGGGATGAGTCTTGCCCAGGTATATGACTTGAGATGGCTCTAGGAGAGACGCGTGAAAGACCGGGTGGATACCTTTCCATTTTGCAGGTAAGTTAAGTTTCAAGGCGTTAGTGGAGAAGATTTATTTGACTTTGAAGGGGCCAGTTTTTTTTTCAGAGAGTTTACAAGTTGGGAAAGTACTGCAAATATTTCAAGCATGAAGCCATACCCAATCTCCTGCTGCAAAAGTTGAGGCCAAAGTGCAAAGTCAATCTGCTTGTTCCTTTTAGCACTGGTTTGCTGCTTCAAGGTTGGTTTGAAGTTGCAATTGAAGGTATTGGATGCGGTCAAGGTAATTGGTAGCAGGTTGAGAAGGTGCTACATGAAGGGAGGAGAAGGTTGGATTTCTACCATAAAGAGTCTGGAAGGGTGACTGTTTGGTGGAGGAATGAGTGGAGTTGTTGTAGGAAAATTTGGCTAATGGGAGCCATTGTGACCAGTTTTCCTGTTGGTAGGAGATGTAAATTTGAAGATACTGTTTGAGGATCTGATTGACTTGCTTGTTTTGTGTCATACTGACACCAAACTCAGTCTAACCTCAGTCTAACCCTCAGGCCTGATCTACTTTCTCAGGAACTTCAACCTCAGGGCTCAGGCAACTTACATCAATATGTCTCCAGTAACTATATACCTCAGGATCTTCATGCAGTACATACCTACATATAGTCTAACCTTGTGCTATACACAGATAGACTCCATAGGCTTGCACATACTCAATCTCCCAGGCTCTACTCTACCTCTCTGTCTAACCCTTACCTCTGTGGGTTACCTCTCTGTCTAACCCATACCTCTTTGGGTTATCTCTCTGTCTAACCCATACCTCCTCTGTGTGGTTTATCCTTTGGGAATCTTTATGTACATCCTCTTGCAGATTGTATTACATACTCTCTCTACTTAGTACATAGTGTCATGACCACCATGTAAACTTTACATCCTTCAACTGCACTCTCCCAACTTAGACAGCTCAGACCTGGAACCTTACCCCAATGTAGAAGCGGCCCAACCTAATGTAGTAGCATACCTGACCAGCCCTCTCTGTTACTTAGACTGTTCCCATGACATCATGTGTATAGTCTGAGCCCCAATCACTTGTACCTCTGTTGTAGTTCCAACCTCTTGTCTATTTAAAAGGCCTCCTCTTCCCTCTTCCTGATGTTCCCCAAGAAATCATTTTACTACTTCTTACTAGGAGATCTTTCCCATCAAGTGTCATTCAGCACCCTTCAACCCAATCCTCCTCTGCTCCTTGTAGCCTCCTTCAGTAACCTTGCCCCTAAGCCTACTGTGGGTAGAGACCCCTCTGTGCTAAGCCCTGCTTGCATGTCAACAGCCCTTGTGACATTAAACTGATTTCTTCCCCAATAACCCCTTCTTCACCAACCACACTCCCTATCCCTTTTAGACAGCATCAAATCTTGCTATTGAGTTGTGGCAATTTTTGTTTGCTTTATTTCTGTCCCAACCTTGAACTTGGCTATTTGATTTGTGGCCATTTTCATCGCTTCCTTTACCTTATTGTCAAACCTACTCAAAAGTTCCAGCTCTCCATCCTCTAAGTATCACTTTGACACTTTGACACTTCAACACTTCAACGCTTCGACGCTTTGACACTTTGACACTTTGACACTTTGACACTTTGACGCTTTAACGCTTTGACACTTAGACAAGGTATAGTAACCAGTATTTGACTGTCCCATCAAGGTAATTAGAGGAAGAAAAATTCCTTTAAATCATTTTATTCTTGCTCCAAGGTGAAGAAAAACTTTTGGGTAACTAATTATTTTTAGAAGTAAGAATGCCCCCACAACATGCTCTTTTTTCTCACATTTCTAGCCCAGCAGTCACCCATAGCTCCAGGGGGAGAGGTGCCACTGAAACTACTGACCATTCTACCCCTAGATCTCATGGAACAGGTAGGAATTTTTCTAACTTGGCTGCACCAGTGGTTACCACTTCCACTCCTATGGATACAGGTTTATTGGAACCTATTCCCCAAGTATCCCTTTCTACTATTCCTTCTTCTGACAATGCTAGCCTCCACAGAGTCACAGGTCAGTTTCCAATCCCAGGTTACCATGGTTTGGACTCTCCTGCCTATGATGCAAGCATAGTACCAATCCCAGGAGAAGGTGAGGAAGATGAAGAGGATGAGGACTCAGGATTTGATTCTAGAATCTTGAGTGGCCTGGGTTCACCATCCCCAGAGGGTAATCCTATTCAAACTTCTAATGCAACAGCAGTTCCTTCACCTTCCCCACACACCAACCTTCCTTCCACCACTCAGGTTCCTTCAACTGACCCTGCCCTGCTGGCCATTCTTCAGCAAATGACCACTGCAATGACTCATCTTTCTAAGCCTACTGTGGGTAGAGACCCCTCTGTGCCAAGCCCTGCTTGCATGTCAGCAGCCCTTGTGACAGTTTGCCCATTGTTTTCCGGGTGGTAAGCTGTTGATAGATTGCAATTGACCTTCAAATGTTGACACAGCAAGGTCCAGAAGCTAGAGAAAAACAAAGATCCACAATCACTAATTATATTATCAGGGAGACCATGCTTTGAGAATACATATTCTATAAATAAATTAGCTAAGTCTTCAGAATACGCAGTCAAATTACTGCAAAGAAACAAAGCCATCTTTGAGAAGCAATCTACTACTACTAAAATAGCACCATAACCACTAGAAATAGGTAATTGAAACATGAAATCCATAGAAAGCAAGTGCCAAGGAATTGGTCGAATTGGAAGTGGCTGAAGCAGCCCATACTTCCAGTGTTCTGAGGACTTGTTCCAATTGAAATCATAGCATGCGTTAACATAGTCTTTTACTTCATTGGTCATACCAGGCCAATAGAAGTCTTGTGCAATCAGTTGGTAGGTTTTATCCTGCCCATAATGACCAGCAAGCAGAAAATCATGCCTTGAATTGAAGATATCTAACTTAATGCAAGGATTATCTTTTTACTGCTATACAATTTTTATAAACTAAATAATCATTTTTGTCAATACTTTAATCACTATCTAATAAGTTTGCATTCTTGCAAAGTTTTCTACACCAAGTTGAGCTTGTTGTAGTTCAGAAGCTATATCTTGAAGGTGAGTGATGATCAAACTGATTTTGGTAGACTGGGTTGAGAAAAGTGTCCTAAAGTTTTCAGGGTTGTTGTTGGCAAAGGTGCTACCCCCTCCTGGTTAAACGTTTTCCCAATGTGACAAAGCATCAGGGACTACCGTTGTTTCCCAGGATGGTATGTGATTGAAAATTTGAACTCGGAGAGGTATTTGGCCCAATGTGCCTTTCTGGGTGTACGGACTTTTGAGCTCACAAAATATTTCAAATAATTGTGATCATTTAAGACCTCAAAAGGTTCCATAAGACTCAAAAGGTATGAAGCCATTTTTCAATCAATAAACAATTGCAAGAAGTTCCTTGTCATTAATCTTGTAATTAATCTCTGCAGCAAGCAATTTGCAAGACTCAATATATACAGGATGAAAAAGAGAAGAAGAGGAGGAAAACTGCAAGATTACTCCTGCAATCCCATAGTCGCTTGCATCTGTTTTGACAATAGTGCAAGCTAGCTCATTAAAGTGAGCAATTATTGGAGCAGTGGTAAATGCTTTCTTCAGAGCTTCAAACTCCAAAGCAGCTTTTCCTGTGAAAACAAGATGAGTGTCTTTTTGAAGAAGGTTAGTAAGGCTCACGGTTTTCTTGGCATAATTCTCAATAAACCTCCTGTAAAAATCACTGAAACCAAGGAAAACTTGAAGAGATTTAACAGAGGAAGGTGGGGGCCAGTCCAATATGCGCAGGCTCTTGGCTGGATCCATTGATAGTCCTTGCTGCAAGACTATGACACCTAAAAATTCAAGAGAAGGAGTATGAAATTTGCACTCAGAGGCTTTTGCAAACAGTTCATTCTTGCAAAGTTGCTGCAACACCTCTTGCACATGTGCCATGTGATCCTCAAGAGTCTTTCATTAGACTAGTATATTGTCAAGATACACCAGGAGATATTTCTCTACAAGGTCAGAAAAAATGAGATTGACAAAATGTTGAAAAGTGGAAGGAGCATTGCAGAGGCCAAAGGGCATGACGGTGTACTGATAAATGCCAAACAGTTTTCTAATTGTGGTCCAATACTTGTGACCTTTTGCAATGCAAAATAGGTTATAGGCGCGTCAAAGGTCTAACTTTGAGAAATAAGCAGCTCCATGGAACAGAGTGAGGAGGTGGAACATAGGTGGTCCTGGGTAGGAATTTTTCCGGGTTACCTGGTTCAGTTTCCTATAGTGGACACAAAGGCAAAGTCCACCATATTCCTTTGGAACAAATAAGACGGTTGAACCAGTGTTTGAATTGTTAGAATCTAAATCTCATTCTTCTCTGATTTTATCTCACAGATGTTCTATAATTCAATCTCAGTCACTGTCTCTGGACTATCAGTTGTTGTGTGCACATTTTTGGTGAGAAATGTCTTGACCTCTCAACTTCTCACATGTCACCCACTTGCCTGTGTATCCTGTGCGGACACTCCAATCCTTAAACCTTGCAACAACTCTCTTGATTCAACTTTGTTGAATAATTCCTACTCCAGGACTCAAGACGCTCAACATCAACAAATCAACGTCCACTTAGTCAAGACCAACAACTCAATCCAATTGTTGGTGCTCACCATACGACTTATCTCAACTCTTGATGGACAACCATATCCTATTGGGGCAGCCAGCTTGATCTCAGTAAGATTGAGTTCTCCAACTCATCAATCAATGTGAACTCATCTATTTCCTATGTAGATCTCTCAAGGCGCTCTGGGAAAATCTTTTTCAACTGTTGTCTGGCTTGTCCTTTTTATCTACCCTGGCTAACCTCTCCTCCTTCAATTCAATCTCACTCCTTGAGTTCAGCCAGCTTAGATCTCTGTTTGTTGTTTTCTATTTTCAATCCTTGTTGTATTTCTGAGAAGCATTGCACTCATGCCTATTTGTTTGGAATTTAAATCAGTCTGGTCTTGGTGACCAATCCAACTTTTATCACGGTTAAAAGCCTTTCCGCTTCTAATGGATTGAATGGGGCCATCATCAACGCCAGGACCAGGGGGGGAATCATCCACAAACTACAGGTCTCTAGCCATCAAATTGCTAATCAAATTGAAGCCTCTACTCACAGCGGATGACTATAGCATGTGGAGGAAGAAATTTGAGAATCTGTTCAAATTACCAGGCCTGTTCACCATAATGGACAATCCTGACAAGTCAATACGCCTAGATCAAGAGACAAATCAGGAATTCCTGGCTCATCTAATGGAAAAATTGGACTCCATGACCTACAACAATTTAATCAACAATGTCAATGAAGACAATGCAAAACTTATCTGGATTTCTACCCAAAACCACTTTGCGTCATCTCAATCTGCAAACAGGGCCAGGGTATTCAATGGATTCCTACACCTGACCATGGAAACCAACATAGAAGTCTTTGTTACCGCGGTGAAGGTTTATCTCAAGAAGATGACTGAAGTAGGCATCAA
This sequence comes from Puccinia polysora, assembly GCA_025617555.3. Taxonomy (NCBI): domain Eukaryota; kingdom Fungi; phylum Basidiomycota; class Pucciniomycetes; order Pucciniales; family Pucciniaceae; genus Puccinia; species Puccinia polysora. The sequence continues at coordinate 21,843,540 of CM062617.1, read as the reverse complement.
ACTCCCTTCTGACATCATCGCATATCTTGTTCTGTTCAAATTCCCTCCCGCAATGCAAAACATGAAGTCCCAAATTATGCATGGGACAAGCAAAATGAAGATTGAAATCGTGCTTAATCACCTCATCCAACACAAAAACAAGGTGATTGCTCAGGAGGATTGCGCTGAACCTGTCAACGTAGCTCCATATCAAGGTTCCAGATGCAAGAACGGTAAGCATAACCCTGCTGTTACTTTTCATGCTGCCAGCTCCTGTTGGTTTGAGTTCCCTGAACTCAAGCTATCAAACCATCACAATGAAGGGAAGAAATCAAACCAAAAACAATCAGAAGAGGACCACTTTCACTCTTTCTTTTGTGGGATGAGTACCAATACCAAGATACTCCCCAACCAATTCATCCTTGAATATGGCTGCTCAGTTTGCATGATCACCAACAAAGACCTGTTCAAAAAAATCTTGGTCAAAGAACTCCTTTCAATACATTTTTGGCAATGTATTCTTGAAGCGCGGTCAATTCCTGCTTTGAGAGAGAGTAGACTGGTCTGGGTGCCGGTGGTGGGCCAGTAAGTTTGATCTTATGATTGCAAGAACGGAATGGAGGAAGTTTATCTTCCTTTACATCTGAAAAGACATCAGAAAATTCATGATAAACAGAAGGTAAAGACTCTTGAATTATTTTTAGATCTTCAATCTTGTCATCTTTGAGCACGGGATTTGATGTGCTTGCATGATGCAAGAGAGTTAGGGAGCTCAAAATACACTGTTTTGTTGGTGCCTGTTCCTCTTTGAAGAAACAAGGAAGAGGTAAGTTGGACAAATAAGCAATAACTCCTAAATCTGAAGAGGGAACTTTGGAATGAAGGTCAGGATATTGCAAATCTCCTGGCAGAAAAGTGTCATCCAACTCAATGACAGTGTCAGGAATGCTTTTTAATTCCTGTTTGAAGGAATGGTTAGTTTTCTGGGGTTGCAAGGTTTGAAGTTTAATTACTCCTTCTTTCCAATTCACATCCAGATTCCAGTGGACTAGGAAATTATGGCCTAGAATGGTATCATCCATTCTGGGAATATCCAAGACAAATAAATCTCATTTGAAGCTGGTGAAATTATAAAATGTGAAGGTCCATTTTGCCTTTTGGGAAACCCAATAAGACGTCTCAGTTTCACTACTTACTAAATGATAGGGAGCTTATCTATCTTGGAAGGCATAAGTTTTTTGGAAGTGGCAAAAGATTTACTTATAAAAGAAACATTAGTGCCAGAATCAAGTAAAACTCAATAAGGAGAGTTTTTGGAATGTAAGAGCACAAATATTGAACTTGGAGCACCTAGTGACTCGCAAGTGCAAAGATTGACTTTCTTTAATTTAGATAATGTGTAGCCTTCCTTGCAAGTGTCAGGAAAACTACAAGCTAATTTTTTGAATGTTTAGCTGCTTCACACACCTATCAACATCATGTTTACCTCCACAACACATACATAACCCATTCTTTTCCCTCCTTAACCTTTCCTCATTCCAGAGCATTCCAGTTTCTTTATCCAGGAACTTTGTAGTTTTGGTGAAGGGCTTCCCTTTTGGGTTGGAGTGCAAGGTTGGATTTGGTCTGGATTGCTTTGGATTCTTTGAAGATTGTTTCAAGGATTTGTCCCCCTTTGGAGTCAAAGTTGACGGTCCATGGTTGTTTTGTTGAGATTGGTTATTTTCATCATAACCATTATCAAGATAAACCAACCAGTCAATTAACTGCTGAAGGGAGGTTGTCTTATGCACCCCAACTGCAAGGTGTTCAATTAGGCATGCCAGTAAACCTTATCAAAAATGAAATAAAAGGGCTGCCTTTTTCCATTGGATGCAAGGTTACAGATTTCAAAAATTGGAAATTTAAACAGAGGCTCTACTGTTTTCCTTCATGACTGGATTATTGAGTTTATATTCAGCGTTTGAAACTTCATTAGGGTTGCCAAACAGGGTGAACAGCTGTTGCTCAAACTTGTCCCAATTGTTGAGGATACAAGTGGGGCTAGTGTTATCTAATAGTTTGAGGTAAGGTTTGAACCACTGCAAGGCTCTTCCACAAAGGAAGGAAGATGCATACATAACTCTAGGTTTATCAGTAGGGAAATAGTGAGGATTATTTGAGAAGATGATTTTTCAGGACTGTAGGTAGGATCTAAGCTTATGAGGGTGTTTCCCAGTAAAGTGATCAGGCTGCTTCATGCCTGGGGTGCCAAAACTAGGACCACTTGGACCAGATTGCAAGGCAGTTTGGTTAAGTGCCTGGATCAGAGTTGTGAGTAAGGTTGAGGCACCGGGTTTGGGAGCATTAGTGAAAGCCGCAACGTACCACAATTTGAAGTTTCATTTGAAGAGTTGTTGATTTCTTTGAGAGGGTCCACCTCTTCCCAAGAGGGAGAAAGGGGATCATCAAGAGGTTCAACCAAAGAGGATTTAGAAGAAGGGACAGGATCTAAAGGTTGTCTGGCCCATGAAACGCTGGATCTCCCTACCCAATGGATATCATCATTGTAAGGGGTGAGGGAAGCGTTCCCAGTTGAGCAAGAACGTGACATTGTAAAGAAATCTATTATAGGTTGGAAAGCTTTGATAAATGAGTTTAGTTAGTTAATTTACTGTCACACAACCGCCCCACGTACTATAGGACAATCTTAGATGATTGTGAGCGCAAAAGGAAAGCTGAGTGCAAGGGGAAGTGCAAGGTAGCAAGGGCTAACTTCAAAGTGAAAACTTATGGTGGATGAACTTAACACAAAGCAAGAGGGATGAATGTTCCAATGGAAGGAAACCAAAACCAAGTCCAATGTGATGACTGCATTTAGCCAATGCAAGAGGATGAAATTAACTAACTGAGGAAACATTCCCCAGGCAAGCGGAGTAGCCTTTATAAGGTAATCCAAAATGACTAGATACAACCTGATGGATGGTCAACCACAGTTTTGAGCAATGAGTTAATGAATGACATGGAAGGAGTACAAAATGAAATAAAACTATGAATTGTTTCCAAGGTCTCAGTGTAAGTGCAAGACAATAGGGTGCGAATGTATTGGGATGTAACGGTTGAGACATGAGGGAGTCACGTCAGAAGCAATGCAAATATGAAGGTGTAGTTTATGCAGGGTAAGGGACTAGTCCATTTTCAAACTATACATTTGAGGTGGCTAATTGACTAGCGTGAGTGCAAACTAGCAATAGCATGTGACCAGCAATGGGAACCCAAGGGTTATTGATACCAAGGCTGAAAAGGGGGAGCCCAAATGGATGGTCAACTGAGGTAGAGTTGACTTCCAGGTTTTCAAGTGGTTACTGAATCAGTCTCCAAGAATGGAAGGTTGTTATGAAAGCCAGATTTGATAAGCAGAAGGCACCATTGATGTTGTGCTTTGAGTTTGTCACGCTTATGAACTGATGTAGATGTTACTGAGGGAAAGGTTATGTCAAATTGAGAGGACAATAATCCTTAAGCTCAAAGCATGACAGCCAATTGGACCCAAGATTTCCATTTTTGGAAAGACATTTCTACCTCTTTCCAGTTAGCATTTTCTGCAAGTTGATTTGGTTAGCCTTGTGTTGGGAAATAACCTTCTTCACAGAATGGAGATCCTCATTTTTTTGAGCTAGTTTTAACTCCTCCCACAGCTTGAAGTTCTCTTCTATGAATTGTTTGATCTTTTCCTTGTTGATTTGATCCACTGGGGTAGGATTCAATAAACCTATATCCTCCAGGGACGGAATTTCCCACTAGAAACACCCCTCCAACATTGGTTTGGTTGAGTTGGGAGCCATGGGAATGAATTCTGGGGCAGGAAAAACTCAAGTTTCCGGTTCATTACCACTCATTTCAGCTGCTATTGTTATCCTTGTGGGTGTGGGTTCCTCTGGGCAGAGATCCATAGGATGGAGATATCATATATATATATATATATATATATAATATTTTATTTTGTTATATATAATTTTATTTATTTATTCAATTAAGATGACCCTGGAAAAAAATAAGGGTACTAAAGCTTTATTGGGGTTGAATTTTTCCCTATTTGTTAATCCAGGGGTGTTGTAGTAGGTCCCAATAAAGTCTTTTGAAAGGTCCAACAGATCCTGATTTTGGGCTTCCCCTGTATATCTGTATCAGTTTCATGAGCAATTCATGTTTTGAGATGAGTTTTTTTCACTTGCAAAAAAACTAAAAATAAAAAAACAGGTATTGCATTTTTATTATTTCTTTTATGATTTTTGCATAGGTTTTGAGATTAATTTTTCTACAACTAGAGAAGTTTATTTCTGTGTATTTTCTAAGAATTTGTTACATTAGTGAATAATCATAATTAACAAATCTATTCAATTCATGTTGTTTTTATTCTTTTGCTTCTTTTTTGTAGCACAAAATTCTCTGCTGTTTTTTAGCACAAGTAAAATAATCCCAGCCAGTGGGCTTATAATGCTTGAGATATTCTTCTTTTCTTTGTTTAAGAATATTTAATTAATGCTAAATCAGTTCTAACTTTGTTTTTAGATCCAATAAAGAATAAATACAAACTGGGGGTCTCTAAAACCTCTCCTTCAGGGAATTACAGCCCAGGCTATAATCACGCCACAGAAATTACTAGCCACATGGCAAATTCTTGATTTGAAAACAAAAAACTATTGATATCACACCAAGAGGCATCATTGGCCTCATTGTGGCATTTCTTTTGTTATTATGATGCCAAATTGCCTTCTTTCCCACGCCAGGAAGACTTTCAGCCTTTTTAAATTTTAAAGGGTTGCTTGAGGTGGGAAAAAATGCGATTTCATGGCTTGCTTGGCCCCTCAAGTCCTGTAAACATGACGCCCTGGGGGGCTAGATTAAGGCCTCTAGTCCCCCTGTGGGGCCTTGCTGTGGTAAAATTGTTTGGAGAATTCAATATTTGAAAAAAATTGAGTTAATCAAATCTTTGAAAATTCTATAAATGTCCGTTGCCTACCAGAACTCAAATAAAAACTCAGATTTGAAAAATAAATTCATTCAATGTGAAAAAAATGAGTTACTTAAATGATGATTATTCATTTTGGTTTCACAAAAAGGAATATTTCCTGGAAAATGCATATAACATTTTACCAAAGGAAAAAAAATCTAAATCAAAATATTTAATGCTAGGAATTCAAATAACATGAGAAATTCAAAAAAAGAAATATGATCCAGTACACAAATGATTTTCAAAAATATATAAAACATACCTCTTTGAAGGAAATTCAAGGTTTTTGATGGAATGTAAATACCTTTGTAAAAATCATAAAGAAATAATTATAAATTTATCTGTTTGATGTTTAGTATTGAAATTCCTTTAAATTTACCAACAAATAATTCTTGAATTGAAAAAATAAAATGTCAAATGTAAAAAATTGATTATTGAAAAAAAACTACTTTTGGTATTTCTGAAATTATTCATGCCAATGGGTGTTCTATTTGGGAATTATTCATGATATTTCAATTTCTAGCATTTAACATTTTCATGTGGGATTTCTTCATAATTGTTTATTTTTTAAAAGAGATACATACACTCCATTGCAAGTAATAAATTTATTGAAATAAATCAGTTTTTGATTCAATTACTCTTATGATGTAACTCAATCAATGGTTCTTGGAATATTTAAGAATATTTTAATCCATCTCAAAAAATATTTACATATATAATTTATCTATTTCCATTTATATCTGTGGGAAGATATTTAAATCCCAGCGTAAATTTCAATTCTTATTGAAAGAAATAAATTTTTTACATTTAATGTGTTTCGTTTTTTCATTTATGATGACTTTTTTGGTATATTTCAAAATATTTAAATCCTGATTTTGAAAGATGCATATGGAATATTTTTCTATTTTTTCTTATTCCTGGTAAAAATGTGTGTCCATTCAATCAAAAATCATGGATTTTCCTGAAATAAACATTAGATATTTATTTTTCATAATAGCTTATGCACTGGAATTTTTTTCAAGTTTTTCAAGATATTTTAATTCAAAGAATTAAGTATTTGTAATTAGAATTTTTTTTATTTTTTTTATGTTTGGTACAAATTTATTTAAATTCCATTGTTAATATTTCATTTTGTTCAAACAAAATAAATTATTATCAGTTGGGTAATGTTAAATTCATAGCTTTTTCAGTTGTGTACACAACTCATATGGGCCATGTGGCACACTAAACAATTCAAATAGGCCGTGTGGCATGCTACATGACTCAAATGGGCCATGTGGTATGCTACACAACTCAAATGGGCCATGTGGCATGCTACACAACTCAAATGGGAAATGTGGAATCCTAAACAGCCCATTTGGGTTTTGAAGCGTGCAACAAGTCCCATTTTAGTTGTGTGGCATGCTAAACAACTAAAATCAAGTTGTATAGCCTCCACATGACTTTAATGCAGTTGTGTAGCCCCCAAATCATGGTTCAGTTTTGTGTGGCACCATGCATGAATACATTCAAGTTGTGTAGGGTTGTACATAACTCAAATCTAGTTGTTTTCTGTGCCACACAACTAAAAGGATTGCAGGCTTCAAAAAAAACTAAAATAAACTAAATAAAAAAACAGAAATCAACCAAAAAATCACAAAATGTTGATTTTTTAGTTTAAAAAAAATAAAAATATAAAATATAAAATAAAATAAAAATAAAAAAATTCTTGAACAACCAGGGGGGGTTGTATACCCCTGTACACAGTTCTAAATGGTTGTGTACAGGGGTACAAAAATTCAAAATGCCCATTATGGGGGGTATATGCCTCCTCAGGGGTTGCACATGTTTGGAACAACCCTTTGGAGCAGTGTATGGGCCCCCATGCTTTAGGGGCCCTAAACAACTCCCACAGGTTTTTTGGGGCCCTAAAAAACTTCCACAGGTTATGTGGGGCCCTAAACGACTCCCACAGGTTGTTTGGGGACCTACACGACTCCCACAGGTTGTGTGGGGCCCTACACGACTCCCACAGGTTGTGTGGGGTTCTTCACAACTCCCACAGCTTGTGTGGGGCCCTTCATGACTCCCACACGACTGGGAGTTTTGTATTTATTATCACCATTTAAAAACACATAAAAAAAATGCATTTCCACACAAGTCTCCCCTAAAGTTTCAAAAGGAGATATATCCCTGTGGTACTTGTACTTTAATGAAAACTATTGAATCCCCTCCTCCTTCTCTCTCTACAACTCCACTCAATCAACTCCCACACATTCAAGCCCTGGTCCGCAGTCCTAACTCACCAAAACCTGGAAGCCAAGCCCAAAGTGTCAGAGGAGCAGGCACCGCACAAGCGCACTTGCCACATGGCCAAATTACAGTGTCAACACACTGGAGGTCCGCCTTGGCAGTCTCTTTTGCATCAGTCTCTCAAATTTAATTTTTCATCTGTTATCTATCTCTTTTCTTGAGTTATCTTATTTTGTATTTCCTTTCCATTTTGATTTCTTGTTTCTTTCTTTTTCTCATTCACCCTTCACTTTGTCAACACCAACTTGCCCCATAAAAATCAAATTTCTGCAACCTACCACAAAATCTAGTCAACCTCTGAATCTTCCCAAATCCTCATTTCTCAGTTCAGAACTTTGATTTTCTAGTATGATTTCATCTCTCCTCTCACTGCCGTTTTTTTATTATGTGCTTCTTCCCCTTTTCCATTTCTCAACTCTTCTTACTTTTGGTCTCAAGAGTTTACCTAGTCCCTTCAAACTGAGAAATTATCACAGTAAATTTCAATCCATCTTACAAAACCAACCCATGATATCTGTGAATTCTCATCCAAGAATTTTCTCCTTTCTGCTGGAGATTTAATTGTGGCAGAACTAATTGGCCCTTATTAATCATTGACTCATTTCAGTAAAATTATTTTTGTATTCAGGATATTTTTTCAAATTTTTGTCAAGATTCCTGGTAAAATCAAATTCAGAGGCCCCATGAACAATTGATCATCTTGTTTGAAAATTTAAGAATTTGACTGCTCAAAATTTCAAAAAAATCATGAACAAATATTTTATGCAGTGTTTTTGGGTGTTCAACTTTTACAAAATTTAAGGCAAATAGTGCAGCAATTCATGAAACCACTTTCCTCTAAAAGGAACAAAATAATCATGCAATTGAAAGAACTAAATAAATTATGTTTTAGGTTTCATGAACAATTTTACACTTGTAAAATTTACCCCTCAACCTCTAGGCTTTTGAATTTTGAAAAACCTCCTTTATTTTCAATCAACTGGTACAAAAACATGAGAATTAGTTTCAATAAAAATCAATTTAAAATTCAAAACCTATTATTTTTATGCTAAGAGTGTTTGGATTTCATACTTAATTAAATGATAAAATCAACAAGAAACATTTTTGTCCTTATGGTAGAAGTGTTTTTCATTTGGGAATCTGTATCAATAAAAAGGGGTGGTGGTCTTTTGAAAACTGAACAAAAGTTATTTTCAGGAAATATCTGCAAAATTTGTAAATTCACAAGCAAATAATTATTCAGATTCAGAGAAGAAACACATTCTTGAAGCCATTGGGCTCCATAGTATTGGTTACTTCCAGCTGCTTAATGAAATTTATAATTCAAATTAAATTACAAATTGTGTATTTTTGCCAATAGTGCTCAATTGATGACTATCCCCCATAGCATCAAGCTAGAAACTCCAATGAAGCAGAGGACTGGAACTTATCCATTGGGAAAGAAATTTCTAATCTCTACTTTCTGTAGGTATATGGATGGGTGTACAAAATCAATAAGCCAATCAACGTCCTGGGGGTCAAGGGGTCCTTGTTAAACAGAGGGATTAAGAGGGTGCACTACTGAAACCAATAAAACTGCCTTTTTCTCAGGGGTTAAGGAAAGTTCATGGGATCAATCTTGAAGAAGTGCTCGCCCCAAATCCAAAATTTGAATCCTTGAGAACTGCAAGTTGTGGAAAGAATAAGGGGTTTTCCCCCTATAATTGTCCCAAGGTTTGGAAGTTAACGGTTCCCTGCGTCTGAAAGGAGATGAGGATTCCCAAAGTTGCACTTAAATGAGAAATAGAAGTAAGGAGATAAATAAAAATAGAGAGAGTGTGAAATTGCCAATCCTTCAATCCTGAGAACTTTCCACCTGGATGTGTATCCGTTATGAGTTCCTTTAATCTCTTGGTGAGATGATTGATCCAATCCAATGATATGATGGTCTGATTCCATGCCCCCCCCCTCCTAACCCAGAGTTGAGAGTGAGGATAAGTCCTCCCTCTCAACCCTAACCTAAGTACAAGTGCAAATAACAGTATGACAAAGAAACAGAAAACCATCCCAAAACAGAAACCCCAACCTCCTCTCCCCCACCTCCGTACCAAACTTCCCCCAATGTACGTATACCGTTCCATCCATCCGGTTTGTCCTTCTCATGACGCTGTCCTTGCACCACGCCCTACTCAGAGCCCCCCGCGCCTGTCCGTATCCGTTTGTCTGCGCCCGTGGTGGATGTCTGGTATTATCCGGCGTGATCCGCGCGCTTGCACACGCTCTCTTTCCGTTCCTTAATAGCCCATGGATTGCTCCGCTCCTACGTATCCAAACCGGCGCGCCTGCAAACCTAGTTGAGCGCACTTCCTTCCAAATCCAATCTCCGGCACGGATTGCTGCCCACGCCGCATTCGATGCTGAGCCCAACCCATCCACTAGGTGCGGAGCCAAACAGCGGCTGCTGCTGAGCACTCTGCATACCCTAATGCTGAGCCCGCTTGCCTCCAATGCTGAGCGCGCAGCCGCAAAGCAGTTCCCAATCCATGTCTATAAATTGACACCACATCCCCCCCCAACTTGAGTTCTGTCCCCAGAAGTCTTCCATTGCTTCACCACACTACCACCACCGCTACTTCCACTACCACCCCCACCACTCCCACTACCACCTTCCCCCATCCTCCTTCCTCACCCTCATCATGGTCCCTCCCTGCACCTACTGCGCAAGGAACGGTCTTCCGTGCACACTCCTCTCCGGCCGTCAAGCTTTCTCGGCCTGCCGTGCCGGCCACCGCCAATGTTCTCTCGGAAACACAACGCCGCAAGCCCCTCCCGGACCCAACCCCACCCAACCACGAAAGAGAACCAGGCGCGACTTGTTCGTGGTCTCAAGCAACAACTCAATGTCGGAAGGCTTGTGGACACCCCCCGGTTCACCTTCATTCCGCCACCCCCCGCCTGGCACGTGAACGGCGACTTGGCATCACCTCTCCACCAGGCCGGACCTCCGCAACAAAGCGGATACAAAACCTTGGAGGAATGGCGCGCGGCAACCCGGGCTTGGGCCCCCACTGTTGGCGTAAATCAAACGGTACCGGACCCAAGGCTTTCCTAAAACACGCAGCCGCGCCAGCACCCCCTCCTCCTCCTCTGCGACTGCCAACACCCCCTCTGTCTCTGTTGCCTACTCCACCGCCACCACCATTGCCATCTCTGGTCATGGCGTCCTCCCCCTCGCCAGCCCCCTCACCGGAGAGGGTGGTTATCTTGTCCTCACCTCCCCCCGCGCCACCTGCCCCTGGTCGGACGTCTCCCAAGGTCCCGGAGATTCCGACTGTCCGCATGCTACCCAAGGTTTGTTTCAATTGGTTTGCAGACAACTCGGTCGAGCTACTTCGTGGCTTCCTCTCAATACCAAGGGCCCACGGAACGGATTCCCGGCGCAAAGTGTTGCCGTGATTCTGGGCGCTCCTGGTGGAAGCGAGGAATGGAATGGTCCGGGCGATGGAGGCGCATTAGGCGGGGCCCCTCTTTCCTTTCTTTTCCTTTTCCTTTCCTTCACACTCTTGTTGTACCCTTTCTTCTCATCATTCCGTGCTTGAAATCAATTACCCATTGCGCGTACCACTTCCAGGTGAGCCAGTGAGCGGCCTAAGTAAAAGTAAGAGACCCTGTGAGTTAAAATTGAGAAAAATCTAAGTCGAGAAAAGAGAGTGCAGAGCCGGAGTAGGTCCACGCGCGAGATCCAGGCATTCTGCAAAGTCGCCTTCCAGTGCTCGGCAAAGGTACCTGGACCTCCCCAGACGGACTGCCACACAGTTCCCCGTACCCCTCCTGTAACAAACACAACAACCAAACACCAGCGCGCGCCACCATAAGGGAAGAGAGAGAGAGAGAGTAAGAGAACGGACATTCTGGGGTGCCTAGTTGTCCCGGCTGTGAACCGGCTAGAGAACCCCCTCACCAAATCAAGCTTATTCCCATACCAACCACCCATCCTCAAGATATCCTGAGAAAAGGGAAAGAGAAAAAGAAACCAACAGAGAAGAAAAATAGAAAAGAACACATTTTTTTTTTTTTGTGCAATGCCCGTAGACCGCCCGCAAATTGCTCTTTTTCCCGCTTCCCCCATCCGCAGGATTTTCCTTGCGTAACGGTTCCGCGGGGCTTGTCCTTGCGTTCACGGACCCGGCTTTGTGCCGCGCCCGCGTTTCCTGCAAAAACCCCAAGCCAGCAAAGACCCCACAATCCAGATAAGAAAGAAACATAGAGAAACAAAAATTCTGGGGTGTCTAGTTGTTCCGGCTGTGAACCGGCTAGAGCACCCCCTCACCAAATCAAAACTTATCCCCTACCCCCACCACCTCCCCCCCTAACTTGGCCACTGTCCCCTGCTGGTGGCAACCGCCTACTCCGTTGCAACGGCACGTTTTCTGCTTCTCCTCCCAAAGACAAATCCCCGGATTGCGTTCCTAAACCATCTCCGCGCTCCCCACTCCCCTCATCTGATCCTTCACCCCCTTCCGCTGTCTTGTCAAACAAGGTAGATCCTCGCGCGAAGGAGCACTTGACATGCAAAGCTGCCGCCTTCCGTTTCAGCAGAGTACCGTCTAATTCCTCCAACTAATAGCTGCCGCCCTTGAACTTGGACAACACGCGGAATGGGCCGTTCAACCAGTTAGCAAACAACTTCCCTCACTGAGATTCCAGATTCCGGTTGTACAGGAGCACAAAATCCCCCTTCCACAAGGGATCCCGGAGAAAATGCGAGCAGCGCTTGTCCCAATAGTGCACCAATGCCGTCCAAGTCTTCTTCAGCCGGTCCGCAGCCTTGGCAAGAATCCCGTCCTGTCAAAGGGGCTGTTTGGCGCAAGCCTCAAGCAATTGGGCGGAGGTCTTTACCTTCCACCAGTCAACCCCCAGGAACGTCTCCAACTCAATGTCCACCAGAAGCACGGGGTGCTGTCCAAAAAGTAACTCGTACGGCGAGTAGCCTATTGACCGCTTCACCGGAATCCAATCCGTGAACAGAACCATTGGGAGGGTCTCCTTCCAGCGCTTACCGTCCTCCCCGCACATCTTGACCAGGGTGTCCTTGATTGTTTGATGCCCGTGTTTGATCATGCCGGCCCCCTCGGGATAATACTCCGTTACTCAGCCAAACTTGGCTCCACAACTCTTCACCAACTCAACCAAACGGCCGCAAAACTCAGCCCCTCCTTCCACTGTAACCAGAAAAAGCGACCTGTAACACGCAAACAAATCTTCCTCCAGAAACAGAGCAACTTTTTCCGCCAAGAGCTTGAACAACAGACGCGCTTCCGCCCAACTGGACAGGTTGTCCCGCGCAACAAGCAGATAGGCGAACTTACCAGCCTTGATGTGGACAACATCAAGCAAGACTCGACCAAAGAGGGTGTCTTCCCCTGTGGGGCTTCTGACTTCCTTAGGAAATCTCGCGCTTGGGCATTGACAGGCTTCGCAGGACGCCAACCATTCCCGTACCGCACGCACTACCCCCGGCCACCAGAACGGCTCTTTCACCCGCCTCCGCGTTTTGACCTCCCCTCAATGGCCAAGATTGTTGTGAAGGCTTTGGAGGATAGCTTCCTGATCTGCCCTTGAAGTGGTAACCACAAGAGGAACCGGAGTCTTCTGCTGCCAAAGCTGCCCCTCCTGTACATAGAAGTTTCCCGCTCACTGCCTTTCCCATTGCATGTGCTTGTCCGTAGTTCCGTCGGGAAAACAAAGGTCCCGCAAGTAATCACAAAGAATCGCGTACCGCCCGGTCTGCCAGAGCGGCAGCTGAATGCCTGCCTCCACAACCCCCACCTTGACAACCGGGGTCTCCACATTGAGCAGTTCCGTGTCCTCAAACGGGTTGTCCCTTGGATACCGCAACAATGCGTTGGGCATAGTGAACGCTTTCCCCGGAACATGAACAACAGCACAGGAAAAAAGTTGAAGAAACGCCACCCACCTGGTCATGGGAGCATTGGGCAACGCCGGAGAATTGATCATCTGCGCCAGCGCCTCCGCATCCACCAAAAGCTCAAAGTGAACCCCCCACAAAAGATACTGAAGCCGCTGCACAATCTTGGTGACCCCGCACAACTCCAACTATGGCTTAGAGTACCAGCTTTCTGTTGGAGTGAAGGTGATGGACTTGTAAAGCACCGGCCTATCCTTACTGTTGTCCTCTTGAGTGAGAACCCCCCCGTGCCAAATTTTCTGGAATTGACCGCTAGCCTAATTCCTCCTGCATTGTAGTCAAGATTGCAGAGCACAATGTCACGTCCCACAATCTCCTTCAGCTTCTGGAACGCGCTATCGCACTCTTCTCCCCAATTCCACTCCGCGCCTTTCTGCGTTAGTGATTGGAGTGGGCTCACCACCTCTGCAAACCTCTTGATGAACATACGGACATAGCTACATAATCCCAAGAACTGAAGGATATGTGACACCATCCGCGGGGTTGGCCATTTGAGTACTTTGTTCCGCTTTTTCTCTGCAATGCGCCGGCCGTCAAAAGCAACAACATGGCCAAGGACTTTGAGTTCCGGAACACAAACCGCCAACTTCTTCCCCGACACCATCAGTCCTGCCTCCTCAATGCAAAACAGGATGTGTTCCAACGTCTGCGCGTATTCCCACACAAAACATTGGACGCCGGGAACTTCAACCAGCTCTGCTCCTCCATAATTGGATTTTGGACCTTTGATGCCCGCGTTGTCAATGAAGATTTGTACTCTCTCCGGAAGATCATCTTTCAGGATCCAAGCCATTTGTGCCTGGTACACCGCCACAGAATTGGTTGTGCCTTGTGGTAGCCAAGTCAGCTGCATTCTTCCCAACCCAGTCTCAAATGCCGTTAGAGGCCGCAAGCAAGGATCCAACTTGTGCTGGTTGTATCCCCCCATCACATCCACTAAACCATAACAAGCGCGCCCCGCCATTGACTCAAGGAACTCATCAACGCGAGGGGGCTGTCCTGCGTCCCGGATTGTAAAGGAGTTGAGCCGCTGCAGATCATGGACAATCCTCAACAACTTTCCGTCCTGATTAACTGCCGCAAATATCGGACTGGAGTAACTAGACATTGACTGTTTGTAAAGGCCAGTCTTCACCCATTCCCGCACCAACTCCAGAAACTGCTCCCAGAACGCTTGCGGTATCGGAATTGGCTTGATCTGCCACGGCTCATGATCAACTGTGGGGATGACATAGGGGTTGCCAATACTGTTTTTCAGAAGCCCCCGCTCTTCAGGTCCAAACGCAAGCGCTCTTTCCCAAAGAACCAGAACCAATACCAGCAACTCATGCTCCTCCATACTCAACCATCCCGTCAGGCCAAAATTGAAAGCTGCAATCCGCGCCAAACTTGTAACCCACCCCAAAGCCTTAATTGGCGTGACCCAAGGGTCCCGCGACCAAGCAATTGGTTGAAGCGGTCCGTTCAATTCCTGGGGCATTGGCTCATTCCTCTGTCAGACCTTCCGCGACACCGGCTTGTACTTGCCAGCGCTGCACCGCATCATCCGCACGCATCCTTTGCTGTAGGTCCTGCACAGAACGGAACTGCGGCTTTTTCCTTCGCTCACGAGTGTGGCATGATGATAGGGTTTTCAAAGCGTATTACCCTTGGGCAATGCATACTGAGAAAAGGGACTTACTTCTGCAATGTGCGCGCCCTGAACTTTTCTTCCTCCCCCTCCCTGCTCCTCATTAGTCAACCTCCCGCACAAAACCGGAGCTTGTTCCGTGTGTTCTCCTTGGTTGACTAGGAAAAATCCTCCGAGGGTTGCCCGTTGCAGGCCAACTCCGCGTCTGTTTCCTCCTCATACTCCAACACTCTCCTCCACTTTCCTTGCCCGTTATCGCAGATAGTTGTCTCAAACCTTCTGCCAGACAAATCCTCCACCGTCAACGCCTCCGTTCCCGCCTCCGGATTGAAAACCATTTGTTCTTGGAACACAAACATGAACAGCCTTCCCAAAATCACATCCCCACAATCAACCAAGAGAAAAGGAAGAGGCCTATGGACCCTTGCAACCTTGACCTCCTCCTCCTAAACTACCCCATCCACACAACACTCCCCTCCGTTAAGCGCGCAGAGACCCACTGCACATTTCTGCCAAACCAACCCCAAATCATCCACCATCCGTGATGGCAGCAGATTCACCATTGAACCGCTGTCCACCATATCTCACACCTTCCTCCCCGCTATGACCATCAGAATGTAAGCAAGCAGAGTCAAAACCAATTTCAATCCACACTCCTTGCGCCCCTCCTCCTTCCGCGCCACATGAACCCGCTTCACCATCTGAGGTACCCGGCCTTGACTGCAATCCCGCAACGCCTGCACCATCTCGTCTACCACCACCGGAGACACAGCCGCCAGTCCCGCAAGGTCAGCGGGACCGGATTCTTGTTCCCCATCACCCTACGCACAATTTCAGCCGCTTTCTTCTTTCCTACAGAATTTGCTGCCAGAGCCTGGATTCCAGGCACGCGTGCGGCAGGTTTTGGAATGGTTGACAGGGGTTGCTCCTTTGCATCCACCTCCATCTTATCGGAGACGGCCACCTTCTCTTCTGTTGCCACTACCCTTACCTCAGCTTCCACCCAAGGTGGTTGCCACAATACGGGACCGGTAACAATGCCTAGTGACGCTTGCGCCGTCGTTCCCGCCTCCTGACCCTGTGTGCGCACCTGCTGCATTGCGGTTGGCTGGCTTGGCTCCATTGGAATCTATTCGCCCTTTGGGAACATGTACCCCATTCCCACCGGTCAAACCAATCCCGCGTTGAGATCCTTTGTAAGCTCCTTGCACGCCAATTGCCAATGACTGTTTGCCCTGCAGTACAAGCACCCCCTTGGCACAAAGGTACCGGGCGGCAAAACCTTTCCACCATGTGAGGTGGAGGCCCTTGCGGCTGCTTCTGGCCCATACGGCTCATGCAGATCTTCAAATCCTTTATCAGTTCCGTCAATTCACTTACCAGAGGGGCGGGCCCGGGTTGAGGAACCAGAACGCGGGTGGAAGTAGGTGGAACCGGGGCCGAAAATTGCGCCAGAGCCAAAACCTGGGGGGTGGATTTCTTTGGTCCCGCTGGGAAGGACTTAGCAGTATCCTCAATAAGCTATTCTAAGTCGAGCTCACTCTCCACAGCCTGGCAAATGACAGCCAACTCCGGAAGGAGCGCAATGCTCCTGTCCAATGACCGCTTTACCAAGTTGTGATTGTAAACATGCCGCTGCACCCTTGCCCAGAGTTGAGCACCTAAACCACCCAGAAACGCGCGTTTCATGGCCCCTGTCTGTCCCGCCACCACCTTGTTCTTTGACAGGTACCAATAGATCCAATCAAACGTTGAGGTGTAATCCGCCAGCTCCACCCGCGTTCTGACTCCTCCGCGCGCGCTTTCCTCCAAGCCCACGCGGTTGAAATTGCTTTCCCGGAATTGAGGTTCGCGCCTACCCCACCGCGTTAGGATCTCCGCCTTCAGTTTTGGCCAATCCTGATTCTCGTAGCCTTCCATCTCCTCCACATCCCGGAGCTTCTCTTTGTCCATAATGAACAGGACAAACAGCCGTGCCTTATTGGCATCTGACGCGCCTTCCGCATCTGCAATACCTTTGTATCTTGAGATGAATTGCTCCACATCCGCAGTGTTGAATCGGATTTGAGGGTAGTTTCGCGGCCTGATGCAAACCAGACAAGTGGGTTCATGGTCACTGGAGACCAATGGGGGAACAATGTAGCTCAACCTGGGTCGAGCGGAGGGAGGGGGAGGAGGAGGGATGGAAGACGCGAGTGGGGTCAGAGTAGCGGACCAGGAAATGGAAGGAGAAGAAGAAGAAGAAGAGGAAGCGACTGTAGGGAGGTATGAATAGGAAATTGCGCCGAGTTATCTTCAAAAGACAAGAAACGGAAGGTTACTTCCCGGCCAGACCCCCAGCTGTGGAAAGAATAAGGGGTTTTCCCCCTATAATTGTCCCAAGGTTTGGAAGTTAACGGTTCCCTGCATCTGAATGGAGATGAGGATGCCCAAAGTTGCACTTAAATGAGAAATAGAAATAAGGAGATAAAGAAAAATAGAGAGAGTGTGAAATCACCAATCCTTCAATCCTGAGAACTTTCCACCTGGATGTGTATCCGGTATGAGTTCCTTTAATCTCTTGGTGAGATGATTGATCCAATCCAATGATATGATGGTCTGATTCCATGCCCCCCCCCTCCTAACCTGGAGTTGAGAGTGAGGATAAGTCCTCCCTCTCAACCCTAACCTAAGTACAAGCGCAAATAACAGTATGACAAAGAAACAGAAAACCATCCCAAAACAGAAACCCTAGCCTCCTCTCCCCCACCTCCATACCAAACTTCCCCCGAAGTCCGTACGCCGTTCTGTCCATCCGGTTTTTCCTTCTCATGACGCGGTCCTTGCACTGCGCCCTACTCAGAGCCCCCCGCGCCTGTCCGTATCCGTTTGTCCGCGCCCGTGGTGGATTTCCTGTATTATCCGGCATGATCCGCGTGCTTGCACGCGCGCTCCGTCCATTCCTTTATAACCCCCGGATTTCTCTGCTCCTACGTATCCAAACTGGTGCGCCTGCAAACCTAGTCAAGCGCACTACCTTCCAAATCCAATCTCCGGCGCGGATTGCTGCCCACACCACATTTGATTCTGAGCCCAACCCGTCCACTAGGTGCGGAGCCAAACAGCGGCTGCTGCTGAGCACTCCGCATACCCTAATGCTGAGCCCGCTTGCCTCCAATGCTGAGCGCGCAGCCGCGAAGCAGATCCCAATCCGTGTCTATAAATTGACACCACAACGTGCCTTGGTGGCAAAGGGAAATCAGAAGGCTAATTCATTAAATTTCAAAAATTCCTTCTTAAATAGTAACGTAGATGGGGTACTTTATTTCAAGACACCACCTGAGGTGATTCTGTCCCCAAAAAAAAACTTAAATTGAAAAAAGCATTATATAAAAAATGCAGGCTGGTATCTGTGAGATGAAGAGATTATGGATACCAGAACCAGGATGTATTCCATAAGGCAAGTGGAAGACAGGTGAGAGAATTAAATAGGCACCATAAAGGAAACCAGAGCTTAACCAAAAGAAGATCACCAATTTTTTCAGCAGATTCCAATCAGAAATAAAGTTTGAGCTAAGAGGCCACAAAGGTTATTCTGATAGGTATGGAGCTCTTTTTGAATTGTGATGATTTAGATTTGTCTAGAGGAACAAGAGTAGGAATCAAGGTATAGCAAGTCTAATCAGATGGTCCAGAAAATGGAGAAAATTAATGAGATGAATGCCTTGAACAGAACTTTGGAGAGAATTAATTTGAGTTGCTAACAATGAGTTAACAAAATATTGGACATATTCAAGCTGGCAGCTAATGGTCTGGGATGGTTGAATTGTGGCTTCATGAGAAGAAGAGCTGAAAAATTTGATGTTGAGCTTAATCTTCTGGTCCAAGGGGCCAATAGTTCAGTTCATTTTAGTTATATTTTATAGCTGAGGCTTGTCTTGAAATGGATGAACCATGCTCTAGTGAGTCAACAGGGAAACATGTAAAACATCAAGATATTACTCAGTAGCAACTGGTTTAAAGAATAATATACAAATACAAGTAATATAAAAGTATAACTAAATCAGATTCAAAATTCCCCCTTGACTCAGAAGTTAGTGATAAGAAGAATAGAATAAATTTTTAAATCTGAGATTGCATTTCTTATTTTCAGATTTTGTTAAGGCATCATCACTCACTGATTGTTATGTCATACTTTTGAATTCAATGCAACAAATCTCAAAGTCATTGCAAAACCTTTTTTTTCTTGATTTCTATGTGTTTGGCATTTGAGTCTAACCCAAATTGTTTGAACTTGTAATCAAAACCTTTTTTTTCAATGATATGTAAAGGAAAAATTAAACTTTTGCTATAGATCTCAGGATTAATTTGGTGCAGCCAGAAAATTTCAAAATGGCAGCTTGATAGAAAATCAGATTGCAATTTGGCAGACAAGCAATTGATGCATTTTTATTTTCTGATGGTCCAATATAGATGGCTTACCTTGAAAGAACAGATCATTCCAATTTGAAGGATCCTATTGCTAGTAATTTTTCCCCACATTGCATTTCTAAAACATATTAGTTTTTTTGAAGCAGAGCAAGTACCAATAGTCAGGGAGACATCCTTTGTTGTAGTTAGTTAGTCCCATTGATGTGAAACTTCCATCCAGTGAGATTATCCACATTTTTTGGAGAATCTATCTAGGCCAAAGACTTCAAAGCTTGTATCTTGCTGTCTAAGTCCAGAAAAAAAATTCAAGCCCCAAATCTGTGACCTTTATTTTACATTTAGATCTTGGAATTCTTTATGGTTTTTGTTGGTGGCAGGAAGTAGATGGAGTCCAGTTATTCTGGGTGAAGAAACATGTTTTTATTCTGTAAATTTCAGCTCAATGAGTCCTCTTTCAATGTGAAGAGGTAAGGTGAGATGCAATGACCAATTTTATTTAGGTAAATTTATTCCTAGGAAATTATTTGGAGGGTGTTCCAATGAACCCTTTAATTTTTGGAGGAATTTATTTTGGAACTTGGCTGTGTGTCCCATTAATATAAGATAATCCAAATGAATCATAGGAGACAGGGATTTTATCATACCCACAGCTTGACTCTCCACACTCAGTCTCCTCAGCCATTCTCAACCCTGAGTACAATCAACTTCTACCTCTGGATCTACCAGCCCAACCTCCTGAAGTGTCTCCCTGCACCCCCTGCAGGTCCTAGGCAATCTTGCAGGCTCTCCCTCTCTCCCTCTCTCTCTCTTTCTCTGTATGGGTTGGTAAATCCTTCATCTCTCCATTGATAGAACTGGTATGAGAATTACATAAATGACATTATTTGTATCCATAGTACATAATTCTAGCTGTTTGACCCATAATTCCAGTCGAGTACATGTCACACCTTCCTGGAAACGCCTATCACCCAATCTTTCAGTAACTGCCTCCATCCAAATTTTTCAAAATCTAATGCCACGGAGAATCAAAACCCCAGAACCAGCCCCTCCTTTCTTGAGGCCTCCTTCTCATTTGCAGAGCAGACTGGCCTATCTTCCCTCCTGGACTAATTCCCCCAAGGAATTGGTTTACTACTTCTTATTGGTTAGTTCCATCCACATAAGTTTCATCTCAGCAAAAGAAAGCCACCATCCTGCCTTACTCCTCTCACCTTCCTCTCTGTTGTCACCCTTATAGGATTCAGTCCACCATTTTCCTTCAGAGCCTTAATCTTGGATTCATTGCAACCCATAATTCATCAAAACTTTTCTTCATTCCACTTCTCGTCCCTTGCAATACAATGTTCTCTATCATGGGATATCTGCGCAGTAGTGCCTGTTCCATCTGCCCCTTTCATTTCTGTGGCTGCTGTGACAGAGTTAAATATTAAATACAGTAGCCTTGATCCTGAACACAATGTGCAAGTTTCTTGTGCCAATTTCTTGTTGATTTTTGCAACCATAAAAATATCTCTTCAAGCATAGATACTTTCCTTTTTGAACAGAAAACAGTGGGTCATAGATGTGCAGATTTTTTCTAGATCTACATTTATTAATGCAACCTTGAAATTTAGCTGGAGAAGATTGTGTTTCTTTTCCATTTTGAGGTTACTCAGGGCTTTAGGTAAAGCAATTTTTCACCCAGGGGCGTATTTTTCTAGGGAATCAAGACAATACTTCTGGTGAAGCCCCTGTACCCATAGAAAATTCTTTGACCTCTGAGTTTTTCCATGGGAATTGTTCTTTACCTTGAACCCTGCTGCTGCTTTACAAGTATTAGTGAATTTTTCCTTGTTTGCCACCTCCAAAACATCTTAGTGTTCAATTAATTGGTATTCCTTTAGATTAAAAGTATTCCAAACAGTTATCTTCAGGGCTTCTCTAATGGATGAAGGGATGTTTCAGCATGATACCCATATTTATCAGGATTATTCAGAGAGTGATGATAAATTCACAACTCCCCGCCTTGTGGGAGTTGTGTCGGGCCCTACAAGGCCCAATGGACGCGTGGGGGCCCATACACGCGTCCAAAACACGCTTTCAGGCGTTATGGACGCGTCTACACGCGCTTAAGGGGCCGTCTCAAACAGGCCCAACCCCCGGGAGGCTGTATACACCCCGTATGCGGCATAATTGAGCCGTTGTGGAAACTTTTGAGGTTTTCCCTCACAAAGTTTCCGCAGGTTCAGGAGTTCTTGGGTCGAAGCATCTGTAAGGATTAGATACCAAGCTTAAAGAGAAGTTTTTGAGAGCCTCAAGAGGAGAAAAGGAGAGAAGAGGGGAGGGATTCTGTTTCCCTAAGTCCGCTCCCTTTTCCGCTCCCCGCCTCCTGATGATACGATGGTAAGATTCCCCCCCTAAAACCCGTAGTTGAGGGGAAAGGTATTTGAGCCCTGCCCCTCAACCCTAACCTAAGTACAAGCACATGAACAACCCGACAACAATGAAGAAGGAAACCCTAGGCCCAAAACCCTATCCCATATCCTAACCTGTACCCTGTCTGTATCCTATTCCGCTTGCTTGCCTGCCATTACACGCATCCGGTTCGTCCCCTGCGGCGCGGCCCTCCGCCGCGCGCTTCTCGAAGTTGACCGCGATTGCCCTTATCCGCCCGAAGCGCCGTCGTGAATTTCCTATTCCCGTAGCCGGCCCGCGCTTGCGCGCGGCCGTCCACGGGTATAGCCCCGCGATCGCTCCGCCCTTTCCTTCCCTAACTAACCGCCCGAGAACCTGATCGGCCTGGCTCCATCACTGGGTTGGACACCCAAGCGGGTCGCGGCCCCCCTCCCCTAGTCAGAACTGGCCCGCAGCTGCTTGCTTTGCCCTGCTGCGCCTTCTGCTGAGCCCACAGCGGCCACTGCTGAGAACGAGCGCACCCCAACTGCTGAGCCTGACCTACCAGATGCTGAGCGCGCAGGCCGCGATGCAGTTCCCAATCCGAGGCTATATATTGACACCACACCGTGTACCCCCATTGATGGCGGACTTGAAGTGTTTTGGGGGGTGTACAGCCCCATACTGCCCCCCGGGGGTTTTGCCCAACTTTTTGGGTCCCCTTGGAACTTATTTGGGTTTCATCAACCCAAATTTGGTATCAACTATGTGGGACTTTTTGACCAAATCTAGCAATCATAAAGTGACACTAAAGTGATGTTAAAGTGAAATTAAAGTGATACTATAGGAAACTTTGAATAACATCCCACAAAATTAATATTTCTCAACTTGAAAGTGAGCAAAATGTTTTTCAATTGAAATTTGGATTGAAAAATGAAGTAGAATTGCATTTTTTTTTTTTGCATTATGGGAACAGTGTAAAGCCCTCCTTTTAACATGCCCACATTCAAGGAATACATTAGTGCAATGAACAAAGCTGTGGAAACAAAGGATGCGGGTAATGAATCATTGGAAGCCCAAATTGCATCCTCTTCAAGGGTGACAATTGAGGAATAAAATGTTTCAGAAATGAACATGACCTCTTGTGGTGAGTAACATTTTATGTTACTGTTCTTTTCCTTATTTAATTTGATTGAAACTGGAAACTGATGGAGTTCTTGCCATCAATATAAAAATGTAACTATGACATACCCACTTCACCCACCTCCCGTGAGAGCTTTTCCTACTAGGGAAGAGGCACAAATGTATTGTCAAACATGTGCAATGAATCATGGTTAAGCTTTAAATGTTTTCAACTCAATGAGTGACCAATATAGGGATTTAGCCTGTGATAGACATTGTTTGTACTCTGGGCAATTTCTCACCAAATTTTCAAGGCAAACACACACAAGGAAGGTTTGTTGCAAGTTTTTAATCCATGCAAGTTGCATAAAGTGGGACCCCTTGTGGCGTATCTCCTACAAGAATGATCAAAATAACCATGAACCATCCTCACCTGAGGAGAATCTCTGGGGCAGCCTCAGATAATCTAAAAGAAGGCTTGAATGATGGGCTCAATACACTTCAACTTGGAAGAAAATCAAGCAAGATTGATGGTGGCAAATATCTTGATGACCAAAAAATCTATAAAACCAAACATAAGGTAGAGCTAGCAGAACTAAAGGGGAAAAGTGTTATTAAGGTCCTCTGTGAACAACTTGGTAATTCAGGTTGGGTTCATCAAGCAAAATTCAGTGGAGAGGGTCACTTGGAGGCCCTATTCTTGGCTCAACCTGAGTCATTAAAGCTTTGCAAGCAATTCCACCATGTAGCAATGATGGATTGTACTTATAAGACAAATAAGTACAACATCCCCCTATTGCACATTGTAGGAATAACTTCCAACCAGAAAACCTTTACAAAAGCTCTTGTTTTTATAACAAGAGGAATTTTTGAGTTCTACAGTTTGTCTGTAAATGTGCTAAAGGATTTGGATTATGATCCTGAGAGACTTCCCAAAGTCTTTGTGACATACTGTGGAAAATCTTTGATTGGTTCTCTAGAACAAATATTCCCAGAGTCAACAAGACAGTTCTGTCAATTGCACTTGTCTCAAAACATACAAGCAAACTGTAAGGTGCTCTTCAATAATTATTTTGAATGGTGGAAAATCTTTATGTCTCTGTGGGCTAAGTATGGGGCCTCAAAAACCAAAGAGGAGGCAGAGGTCAATCTTTCGGCACTTAGAGTAAGTGCCAAATCACAGCCTCTACTGTTAATCTTTGTAGTTCTGGGTTGCTTACATTATGACTTGTTTAAAGTGTTTTTTGGCTGACCAAAGTGTTATGGAGGTCCTCTTTGAACAACTTGGTAATTCAGGTTGGATTTATCAAGAAAAATTTATTGAAGAGGGTCACTTGGAGGCCCTATTCTTGACTCAACCTGAGTCATTAAAGCTTTGCAAGCAATTCCATCATGTATCTATGATGGATTGTACTTATAATACAAGTAAGTACAACAGCCCCCTATTGCACATTGTAGGAATAATTTCCAACTGGAAAACTTTCACAAAAGCTCTTGTTTTTATAAAAAGAGAAATGTTTGTGTTCTACAGTTGGTCTGTCAATTTGCTAAA
The DNA here is from genome assembly GCA_025617555.3 of Puccinia polysora. Classification (NCBI taxonomy): domain Eukaryota; kingdom Fungi; phylum Basidiomycota; class Pucciniomycetes; order Pucciniales; family Pucciniaceae; genus Puccinia; species Puccinia polysora. The sequence continues at coordinate 21,819,221 of CM062617.1, read as the reverse complement.
GGATTTGGCTTAAGCTCCTGAGAGACTTCCCAAGCAAACTGTAAGTTGTGCTTCAGTAATGACATTGAAGGGTGGCAAAGCTTTATGTCTCTGTGGGCTAAGTATGGGGCCTCAAAAACCAAGAAGGAGTCAAATTTCAATCATGCAGCACTGACAGTCAGTGCCAAATCACAGCCTCAACTTTTAATCTTCCTATTTCTGGGTTTCTTACATTATGACTTGTTTAAAGTGTTTTCTGGAAGACCGTGAGGATGTACTTGAATATATGTATCATAATATCTTCTGTATCAAAGAGATGTTTGTGACAGCTTGGACTTGCAAAAAACCAGACTTTGTAAATGAAACAACGTCTTGGGTTGAAGAAGCCCATGCTAATCTCAAACAATTCCTTGAAAACTTGTCAGGAAACATGTTGGATTTTAGGAGAAACCTAGAGGGAACAGTTTCCAATCAAATGAAATTGGTTCAGGCTGCGTTTGACAACCCTTGAATAAATATTTGAATAGTTCTTCCTACTGAACTGTTACCATTGGGATACAAGATGTCTTTAGAAGCAATCATACTTGTTGGGGATCAATTAGAGAAGTTAAAGCGGAACCATGATGGCAAATTGTGCACCAAGTAGTACTTAATGACTATGGGTTTGCCCTGTTACAACCAAATAGGTGACCTACTAGTGTCAAGAGTCTCCATTGTGCCTGAAGATATTCATCATCAGTGGATGTTCAGTTATGACCCTTGCATTTCTAGTTCTGTATGTTGGTTTTCAAATCACTTTGTGATTAATGGTTTTTGATTAATGCTTTTTTAATGATGATTCCTACTTGACTAATATTTGATCCTTTGAATTTTTAAAGGTCAATGTTGATGAAATGCTCATAAATTCTCAGTTACATGAGAAGCTCAATGCAATGATCTTGAATCATCCTGATCAAGATTATTGCGGGCTGTTGAAGCACTTGATCAAGGAGACAGCTGATTATCAATCAAAGCCAAGACTTCAACCTAAAGTCTTTCAATCAAGCAGAGGACGTCCAAAATTGATAGATACCTGGCAAAGATCCTTCTCAATTTGAAAATGTTGAAAAGGAACTTAAGCTGGCAAAGAGAAGTAGAACGGCACCAAAGAAGAAAAGAAAAATGATTTTAAGTCTATTCTTTTGTGAAAGGTTCATTTTTTTGGTTTAATGAACTGATTGTGAATTTTTTATAGTCCAAGTCAGGCTCTTCAGGTGAATTTCAAAGTTCAGTTGAAGAAACTCAAAGTTCATCAGGTTTGGTGCTGTTGGAATCTGATTCCTTTTTGAAGGATGAAGAAGAAGAAATTGATGATTCAAACAGAAGCTCATCTTTGGTGAGTGTTGAATCCTTTGAGGGGTTTAGAATTTTGGCTAAAAACCTTTTGATTTTAGGAAGTTTATTACCTCAATCAAATACCAAAGAACTTACATAAGTTCTTTGGTGGGGTTTGGGATCTGGTTTGTGATGGAAATTGTGTTTTTAGAGTAATTTCTAAATCACTTGGGTATGATGAGGATGGATGGTTTAAATTTTGAAAAGAAATGGTTGAAACATTGAGGAAAAATAAGATGTGCTATGCTAAGATCCTTGGTGGCAGTAAAGACGTTGAAAAGATAGAAAAAATTCTTTATGTCAGTGAAATAAATGAAAAGATTCCAAGTTTAAAATGGCTTTCAAAGTTGGATATGGGTCAAATAATAGCTGATACTTATGAAAGAACAATATGTTTCATTGCATTGGATTCATGTTTTACTTTTACTCCTATGAAAGTGGGTTTCAAAGAACAATCAGATCCTATGTTCATTTGCTTTGTTACCAATAACCATTGGGTGTAGCTTGTACTTAAGGGAGATGTAATTCCTATCCCGCCCATAGTTTCCAAACCTTGTTCCTTGGTTTGTAAAAAAACAGCTTGTTGTGTTGCCCAACTAAAATATCAAATTGAGTTGTATTCTAACTTATTGATTAATTTAGTCATTTGGGTTTGGGTTCTGATTCTTATCTTGTAATTCTATTAATATAAAAGGCTATCACATTTTTAACATCATTATGTTGAGTGTTTTGAGTTAAAATCATTATGATGAGTGTTTTGAATGAGATTTTAATTTTAAGTCAGCTTGGCTGGTGTTGGGCTGATCCCATCACAACCTTAACTTGTAGTTAAGATTGTGATGGGATCAGCTTAACACTAGTTGGATATGTTTTCTTTGGTTTTTTTAATTTAGGGCTGGTCAAAAGACTTGTATTTTTTTTTTGGCACTTTTACTTTAGGGCTGGTCAAAAGACTTCTTGTAGTTTGGGCTGTTCAAAAGACTTGCATTTTTTTGGCACTTTTACTTTGGGGCTTGTCAAAATACTGCTTGTAATTTTTGACCCTTTTACTTTAGGGCTTGTCAAGTTGGAAGGCAACTGGTTGGTTGTCTTCAGTTTTTTTATTTATTTATTTATTTTTACTTTTTACTTTTTTTTTTGGCCACCGGACTTGTAGGTGTGCCACAAGGATACACAACTGCATTTGAGCCATTATTTTTTCCACATGACTATACAACTGTATTCAAGCCATTAGTTGAGCCACATGGCTACATGACTGCATTGGAGCCGTGTAGAGCCCCACACGGCTTGAATGTAGCTTTGTTGCCATGCCAAACTGCAACACAACTACATACAAGCTGTGTGGGGCTCTACACGGCTCATATTTAGTTTTGCAGAAACCACACGGCAGTCCTGTGCCACTTGGAGTACAGCCCAACCACACTTGAGACGTTTGGAGCTGTATGCGGCTCAAATGTAGCCTTGTAACCATTCCACATGGCTCAAATAGATTGTGTAAACGGCTAATTTTAGCCGTGAAATTATCATCACCCTTATTCAGTGTATTCCAGTTTCTTAAGGAGGTTATCAGATTTCTGAGAAATTCTTTTTCTTGTTCCAGAGCACTAGTAACATATTTGTATTAATCCTCTTTATTGATTGTATCATAGGTTGTTTCTATAAAATTTCCTTCAGTGATTTTGGGAATAATAATATTTTTTGGAATGTTCAATTTAATTCAAAATTTTCTTTGAAGTTTAAAGGAGTATTCATTTCAGGTATGGGGCTTTTGGAGAAGATGAAATGTTTGGTTTCTAGAATTTTACCAGTTGCCAATAGAAACTTGTATGATTTAGGGTCATGATTAAAGATCCAAAGAGTACCAGTGTCTCACTTTTTTTCAAGCTTGGTTTTGATTTTGGTTTTATTTAATCAGTCAGTGAGTTTTGATCCAATTGGCCTAAAGAGAAGGTATGAATATACTTTCCATGCATTTAAAAAATTTTATATTTGCACCTTTCTCTCTTGGAATTTGGTTCAGTAGAAAACCAAAGCTTCTGATGGTTTTTTGACAATATTGTTTGGTATGCCACTTTCAGAAAAAACTGCTCTTGCTTATCCCATAAATGTTCAATTAGAACTCCCAACCCATATTTTGTGTTGAGATTGGTGCAGTTTTACCACTATATGATTAATGTGTTGATCTTTGTAGAACAAAGAGAGCTTATTTTCAAATAAATTCCCACCTTCATCCAAGAATATCACAGAATGGTAGTTTTGTTACTTCCTGAAATCACCCTCTATGATAGAGATTAAATTACTTGAATTTTTGTCTTTGAATCTGAGAGGGAAGAAGTTTCATAACCAAAAATTGAATCTCTATACTCAGTCTCCTCAGCCATTCTCAACCCTCAGTAAATTCAACCTCTAACCCTGGATCCATCAGCTGCACCTCCTGAATTATCTCTCTGAACCCCCTGCAGGTCCCAGGAAATCTCCCATGCTTCCTCTTTCTCTATGTATTGGTGAATCCTCCATCTCTCCTTCTGGTATGAGAAGTAAATAAATATTACTTACAGTATATCCAAAGCATATACTGTTGATTTCTCTGTCTATCTTTTCTTGTCTCACTTTCCTACTAAGTTTCCATTCTCATTTATCATATTCTTTCCTCTCTCTCATTTTCTTTTACTTCTCATATTTCTACAGCCTCTCTCTGCCATCCAACTTTTTCCCACCGTACTTGAACCCCAAACTTGATTGGGTAATCTCTCTGAGTTTATGGTGTCTCCTACTGAGCCTACTCTCCCTAACCTCAATTTTTAAAAGACAACAGAGGAACCAGTTACAAGGCAATATCCAAATCTCCTCAACCTTGACTCATCAATAACTTGATCACCTCTTGTCCCGATTCCTTGTAAGTATTCTAAGTATCTCTCCTCCAGATCAAATCCTTACCAGGTTGGATCATTTACTGGATGGTCCAGAGTTAAAAGTTAAAGAATCAGAGCTTCCTTCAGTCTGCTAGGTTCTGTAAAATCATTATTGGCCATTATCCTGCCTGCAGAACTCATCACTGTGTTGGTATTGTTGTACTCTCTGATGTTCTCTTATAATTGTGCTTCTTTGTTTTCTCATTACTTTTGCAATCAATTGGAACCAGTCTGGTTTGGGTTTCTCAGTTCACTTAACCTTTTACATATACTACTGGATGGACAACCCATACTTCCAGTTCAGTACATGCCAAAACTTCCTTGACAGACCCATCACCCAATCTGTCAAGCCACTGCTTCCATCCCACTAGTCCAACATGTATTTGCATGAGGCATCTTATCCTAAGCACCAGTCACTCCCTCATCAAGGCCTTCCTTTTCTCACATATACTGGCCTCTCCTTCCCTCCTGGATTAATTTCCCTCAAAGAATTAGTGTACTAGTTCTTATTGGTTAGTCTTGTCTAATGCGTGTCATCTCAGCACAAGAAGGCCAACCAGCATTCCCTTACTCATCTCAATATCCCTCTGGTGTTATTCTTATTGGATTCACCCAACCAGTATTCTTCAGTGCCTCACTCTTGGATTCATCTCATCTCTTCCTCCCTCAAACTTTTCCCTACTTCATCCCTCATCCTTGCTATAAGATTATCTCTATCATGATTTCAGTGATCAGTATTGCCTGTTCCTTCTGCCCCTTTCACACCAAGGGCAGTTTTTAAAAGCAGGAAATGTGTCCTGAGAACGATTCAACAATTTTCAGCATATAGTGATATCTGCCTTTGGCAATATTGTTTAACAGTACCATCAAATTGGTGTGCAGTTGATCAAGGATCCTTTTTTTGTTTTTTTTGAAAGTGAGAGAAGGTAATATTTTGAATTCTAGTCTTATTGAAACTGATACATAAATGGTTTTTTATTTTCTTGAGGGGAGATGTTTTAATTGATAAAATTATCCATGCAGATCATACTAGCATTTCCCAAGCTATGGTGAATGTTAGAAAGTGTTTTACTGTTATAGATTCCACATTTGTTGTATTTTTCCATGTTGATGACAAAGATATTATTGAGTATCTTTCTGATATGAAGAGAAAAGGTACAAGGAGAGATTTTAGAATCAAATTTCAAGCTAGCTACCTTTATATTAGAGCTCCAAGCAAATTGAGATTGATTGTTGACTTTGGAACCCACACCAAGTTTGTCCAGTTTATTTTAAATTGCAAGAGCAGAGCAGGGGCAAAAACATTTCCTTCAATTTGAATTTCAGCATCTTTGTTTCCATTTTTAATCTTCCCACTCCCCTTTTTTTTGGATAGTTTCCAGAACAAATTATTATCAACCATCATATGTATCAAGCATCCCAGGTCTGAGAAGAAACTATTGGACAGTATGAATTATTGATATGGTAAAATGGGAATTCTTCAAGCCAGGCCCCCTGGCCTGGGAGTTGTCCCAGTTGCAGAAACTCCCAGGAGGGGGCAGGAACTTCTCAGCTCCACCCCTGCCTTGTGTCACACAACCACCCCACGCACTGGAGGGGATCTTTAGGCAATTGTGAGCGCAAGGGAGAAAGCTAAGTGCAAGGACAAGTGCAAGGTAGCAAGGTACTGACTGCAAGATGTGGTTGATGGCAAGTAGCAAGAGGAATGGATTTTTTCCTTAGAGGAAAAAATGAGGCAAGGAACAATGTGATGGTCTTTCCTTAGCAAAGCATAAAACATATGAAATGAAATAACCAAGGAAACAATCTTCCGGCAAGGAGTGAGTTCTTATAAGGTTATCCGGAGTGACTAGATACAACCTGATTGAAATTCTTCTACAGCTAGAGAGTGTGATGCAATAAATGACAGGAAGGGAATGGGAAGATGAAACTGAACAATACAACATACCCAGAGTCATAGCGTGGGGGCAAGACCAGGGAACCATGCAAGTTTGTGTCCTAGTAAATGTGATGCATGAAGGAATGACATGAGATGACACTGCAAATGAACAAAAGTAGTAACAGAGGTGAAAATTCAGGAAAGGGTGTTAGTCCAAAGATGGAACTATAAAATTCATGTGGATTAATGAACGTGCCTGCTAGAAGAGTAGCATAACCAAGAATGGAAGTCCAAGAGCTGAGATACCAAAGGATAGACGGAGCAATTTCCAAATGGATGGTTGAACAACTGCAAGGTATTGCAGGTATAGACTGAGTAGCAAAGATTGGAAGGTTATAGCACAAGCTGGAGGTATTAAGCTGATTGCACTATTTATGGTGTGCTTTACTTTTTGTCACACTTAAGACTGAGGGAGAATGTACTGATGAGAAGGGTATATTAAAAAGTGAGGAGACAATAACCCTTAACTCTGGAGTATGACACCTTGGTTGAATTGTCTTAAAAATGATCTGAATGAATTACACATATTCTTATTGGTTGAAAGGAGTCAAAATTGGAGTCCCATTGAAAATTCAGACCTTGGTTCCAGAAGAAGCCCATGTGCAGCATATGGCTACATGTTCTGGAAATTTTCCCATGGTGAATCAAAGGAATATGAATTTTGATATCTATTTCATTATTGTTGCACTTGATTTAGTTTCTTTGGAAAAATATCCTAATTTTGGAATTCCTCTGATTGAATAGGTTTATTTTTGATTTTTCTATATTTTTTTTAATTATGATATAAAATTATATAAATTTCATCAGAAATATAAATTTGTTTTCAAAGAAATCATGTTTTTCTTTATCATCATTATTATGTGACTCAATGAGTAGTTCTTAAAATTTTCAAAATATTTTAATTATTCACAGAAAATAAGGTTTATCAAAGTTAGCAAAACTGCTATTGGAAACCCACCATTTTTTTTTCCAAACCTGCCATTAAAAATGGTGGGTTTCTGAAATACACATACCCCCTAACTGGTGTGTTTCAAAATGGAGGGTTTCATGAAAATGGTGGGTTTCAAACATCAAACCCACCATTTTATCATCCATCCACAATCTATCACATGCAAAACACCCATCCTCACCTCCACCTCAGCAAATCCATAACAATCCCATCCCCATGGCATCACACTCATCACATCTCCATTGCTTCACATCTCCATTGCCTCAAATCTCTATTGCTTCACACTTCCATTGCTTCACATCTCCATTTCTTCACATCTCCATCACATCACACACAACCCATTTCATGCAAAAGAATCATCCACACCATCACCCCAGCAAATCCATACCAATTTCATCTCCATTGCTTCACATCTCCATTGCTTCAGACAAATTCCAACATCATATTTATAAAAATTTCCAATCAAAATTCCCGCCAGCAAGTTGAAAATACAAAGTAGCTGACTGAACTTTTTTTATTATTTGACTCTGATTCAGACTTGGATTCAGACTCCATTTAGGAATTAACTTGGTAAGCTTTGAATGCTCTATTGTAAAATCAATAAATAGTTCCACAAAGACACACTCTCCACAAAACTATGTATGACAGGCAAAAGCTTGATCTACTCCCCAACTTAAGTTTCCAGAAACTGTTCCAAACTTTATTGCCTTCATTCATGAATCTTCTGGAGATGATTGAAGACCACCACATCTTCCAAAAAAATTCTCAGAATCCTCGATGCAATCCAGCTATCAAACTGGGTTTTTCTCTTTTTAGATTGGGATAAAATGGAAATGGAGCAGCAATTCATCAATTAGAAAATCTATTCAGTTGGTTATGGAACCATTGACTTACACACCAAAATAGTCATGATTGCTATCCTATCTTTCTGTTGCTCAGTCCTTTGTTGGCCAACAAAAGAAGAAAGCAAGATGATATCTCAAGTAATGGAGACCAAAGGCTTTCCCGGTTGCATTGGTTTTGTTGATGGAACCACCATCCCCTTGAGTCAAAAACCCAAGCTAGATGGCAACCACTATTTTTATCAAATCCTAGGCTGACTCAGTTTTTTTTCTTTTTTGGTGAACTTAGAAAGAAAACCAAACCATAAATTTCAAACCACCCACCTCACCCCACTAAACCACTGGTCCAATCCTCCTCCTCCTCACAAAACCACCTTGTCCCACCAAACCACCTGTCCATAACTCCTCCTCCTCATTAAACCACCTCACCCACTACAACCACCTCACCATCCACCTCCACCTACCTTCAAGTTGACCCAGTCATTTTTATTCTTATTCTTCTTTGCTCAGCACCCCAGGTAAGCCCCCCCTCCTCCTCCTTGATTCATTCAAGCTGACCTAACCCCTTCTCCTCCTCTTTTAGATATTGTGCTTGTTCCTTGCTTGGTACCTCTGGTAAGCACCCCCCTCCTCCTGCTCCCTGCAATCAAATGACCTTTGCTTTCCATTTGGTCAATCAATTGGTTGTCTGGCAAGGAATTGATTTTTTTTCTTGCCAATCAATTGATTGGTCAACTGCCCCCTGCCCCTCATCCACATCCTCCTGATCAATTGGCAAGCAATTGATTGTTTTCTTTCAAATTGATCAATTGACCCACCACCCCCCACCCCTCATCCTCCTCCTCCTGATAAATTGGAAAGAAACCAATTTATTTCTCACAGATTGATTGATTGGCCAACTTCCCCCTGCCCCTCATCCCCCTCCTCTTCCCTTATCATTAAATGGTGACTGATTGAGTGTTTTTTTTTTGGTAGGAGAATTGCTTGTATTTTTTGGTCATTTTCTATGTTTTTTGATCATTTAAGTGGTTTATACCTCACTAATTAATGTTTTTTTTTCTTTTTTTTATTCAATGCAATGCAATTGGATATTACGCCACTTTGAAGACCCTTGCTTGAGCGCCCATTCTTCTCCCACCAAACTCAAAAGGTTGCAACTAGTGGATTTCCATCTTGATCCTCACCCAATCAAAGTATAAATTTGGGAGGGAAAAGGGTGGAAGGAGATAGTTTGGAAAACAAACAGAGAAGTGGGAAGAAAAGGGCTTGCCAGAGAAGGAGGGCTCAAATTCCGGATTCTGAAATTGCATTGGAAGTCGCTGAGGAAAAAATTAATAGGGCATATCAGATTTAACCAAACCCACCATTTTTTAATGGCAGGTTTCAAACCAAATCTTCCATTTCAAAACGGCCATTGAAAATCAAAAAAAAACCACTTATATCACATCAGACGTGTCAGATTTACCTGGAAATAAGTGGGTTTTTTTCAAATGAAGCATTTAAAGGCTTTCACCACCTGTCCATGTTGTCCAACCCTGCCTTCCCACCTCCTTCTAACTCCAACCTCATTGGATAAAAATTTGATTCATTGCTCTTCATCTCTTCATCAATATCCTCATCAATTTATTACTCTCATTGGATCACTATCCTGATCAGTTCATCACTCTCATCAGTTTATTGCTTTCATCACATCCAGCTAACTCTCATTGGATAACTATCCTTATCACTTCAACACTCTCATCCGTTTATTGCTTTCATCACATCCAGCTAACTCTGATTGGATCACTATCCTCATCACTTCATCACTCTCATCACTTTATTGCTTTCATCACATCCTAACTCTCATTGCTTTATCCCTCTTTTCACTTCATCACTCTCATCTCTTCCTATTCTCTTTGCTTCATCACTCTCATCCTCTTGCCACATCATTGCTCTCACCACTTAAACACTCTCATAGCCCCTTCATCCCTGCATCCCTTTTACTATTTTCAAATGGCCCCTCAGAAATCCTCCCCCAGAAAGTCCATTAAACAATCCCAGAAATCCTCCCCCAGCAAGTCCACTAAACAATCAACTGGACCAAAGCAAACATCCCCCAGTAACTCAAAATCCAACAATCCTCCCCCATGAGCTTCCAAAGGCTCAAGTCAGCTCAAGAGAGCTTATCACATCATCCTGGTAAACTGGCTCAAAATTCCGTCCAACTAAAACACTTGCTTTGGATCCAACAATCAAACACGCCTTGGCCAACCTCCATCCTCTAAGGTCAATGGTTATCTCCTGATGGCCAATGAACTCAATAATAAAACAAAAGTTATGCTGGATCTTTCATCCAAACAGATGAGGGAGCAATTCAAGAATTATCAAGCCAAGAACAAAAAAGCCCACTCAAGTTCAATCTCCACTGGCTTTGTTATCACCAACTCTGACAAAGCCAAGGGAATCAACGCAGTGGTTGATAAGTTGGACTCCATTTGTTCTTTTTATATTCAAATGTATGAAATATTTGGAAAGATGGCCAACATCACCCACCTAGCTGCTTTTTATGCCCAACAATCCAATTCAGTTGACACTGAGGACTTGGCTGGGGATTCTCAGCCTAGCAATGGTGATCCCAAAGAAACGTATGAGTGGCCCCCATCCAATGCCAAGGAGTATATTCAAATGCAATCAGCTTTGATCACGTCTACTTCTGCATTGATTGAGGATTCAAAACAAACCTTGGACTCCTCCCCTCCTTCTTTGGATTGCTCTCTTCCTGGGGTGGAAGAACTGGAGAACTTGGCCAATGAGGAGGATGTCATTCCCATATCACCATTGCCATCAACATCTGCTCAAGTAGGGGATCAAGTTCTTTTCTATTCTTTCCAGTTAATCCTGACTGATTTAGATTCAAAATAAACAGGCTCATTCATTCCTGAATGGCCAAAAACTCAAGCCAATGAGGCCTCTGACATCCCCTTCAAATGAGAGCAATGATGTTCCTGCAAAAACCTCCTATGCAAAGGGAAAGCAAAAGGCCTCCAATTCCATCAACATCAACCCCAATAGCATTCAAAAGAGGAGAAACAATTCCAATTTTTTGGTCTTTGAGGAGATCATGGAGAAGCAAGATTCAAGTAAGCCCATTGGATTCTCCTTGCTTTCAAAATCAAGCTCATTCCTATTCCCCTCTGAAAAACAATGAAATTGCAAATTGAATCTGAAAACTTCAGTTTGAAAAGGAGAAGTGGGATTTTCAACTGTCGATTGATTTTGAAAAGGAGAAAACCAAGAGTTTGGCTCATTAGCAAAAATGGGAGGCTGAGTGGAAGTTGAAAAAGGCTGAGCTAGAATTTCAAAAAGAGGAAAAGGAGAATGATTGACAGCAAGTGCAACTTCAAATGGAGAGGGAACAACTGGCAACAGAAAAAAAGGATAATTGGTCAATGGCTTCAGCAGAACAGTAGATGAATTAAAGAAGATTACTCAAATTCTGGGCTTGTAAATATCTTTGATTTGATGAAAAACTTAAAAAGAAAAAAATCTTTTTTAACAGTGAAGGAAATTGGTGACAAAGTTGATGTCCTTCTTATCTTGATGTGAGAGTTCATCCAAGGTCAAAAATTTGATTATTGCAACCAGGGATTGGTGATCAGATTGATCAAGGACAATTACTTTTCCACGGTGGAAGAAATGGAAGGGTTTGATTGTTTCTTTGGCTTTTTCAAACTCTTCCTGGGTGGGTTTTGGACTATTCTTTTTCTTTTTGGCAACAGTGGAAGGATATAGATCCAAAGGACGTGGTTTTTGACCAGACCAGACAACCTTTTCATTGATACCTTCCTCAGCAACTTCCAAAGAAATTTCTGAGTCCCATGATTGAAGCCTCTTTTGGCAAGCAGCCCTACTCTTCCCACCTCTCTGTGTGTTTTTCAAGCCATCTCCTTCCATCTTGTTCCCTCCCAATCCTATACTTAGATTGGGGTGAGGAACAAGATGAGATTTGATTGTTTGTGTAACATTTTGAGGGGGTTGGGAGAAGAATTGTACATTCACCAATAGCAGTTGAGGGATTGAAAAAAAAACAGTCAGTCAGATGGACATCATTGGTGATACAAGATTGGATCATAAAAAATGAAACCAAGGTGATTGGAACGCTCCAAGTCCCACTCCCACTCCTTCTACTCAATGAAGCAGGACTATTACCCTTTGGATGAAGGATTGGCCAGAGGACCAATTTTCCATCAACTCCTTGGACGGTTGCTCCCAGTGAAAAATCATTAGTTGTCAAAAAAAGAGAGAAAGAACTTTTTAATTGATTCAAAGTGATTTCATGGGTCAACCCAAGAGAAATCTAGAAAGTGTATATATATATATATATATATATATATAAGAAAAGTTTGAGGGAGTACCAAGACCACTCAAAGTTTTAGAGGCTTTTCTGGTGGAATGGGTACTTAGACCAGAGATTGTAACAGAAGAGGTTCATCTGGAATGACTTGGTTCAAAGCCTGGACAAGGTTGAGTAAAAGATGGGGGCCAATTTGCTGGTGGGGGGGGAACGATGAGACCATTGTTTGATTTGTTGAGTTGCTGATGACCTCTGGAAAGCGTCTGAGCCGTGGAGATGGGATTTGTGGCTGAAGCCAGGTTGGATAAGTCTTTCAGCAAGCTGGCGCTCTTCTTCTTGATCAGCATCAATAGTGGAACATTTTCTTCTTTGGTCTCCCAATTTTGGTAGTTAGTCGGCTTATGTCTTGCGATCTTTGTCATGGGCTTCAGAATCTAATGGGAGTGTTGCACAGCATCTTGAGTTGGATGAGGGGTGGATGACTTGGGTACATGTAAGTTGGCGGTTGACGGAGGTCTCAGTGATGAACCCAACAAAGAGGTTTTTGCATGCTTCCTCTGAGCACCCTTGTGATCATTATCATCATCTTTGTCCTCAACCTTGTCATCGCCATCATCATCCAAGTGCCATTGATCAAGTTGACGCCAATCCCAAGCCACCGTGATCTTGTTTGGTTTGGTAGTAGTGGAGGAACAAATTCAATCAGATGTTGGATTGGATGGTTGAATGCAAACTACAGGAATCAAAGGTACTGAAAAGGGAATCATACGTTTCTCCAGCCAGCCCAGCACACAGTAAGTGATGCATATTGGCATTTGCCAATTTTGATGAATAGGATATCAAGCGGGCGCAAAATACTTCGGAGGGCGATCCCTGGCGTCTTAGTTCTTCAAGAAACCGGTGAGAGATGGCACAAGTGCATGTTCCCCCCAGCTTGGGCTTCCCCAGACTCGATGGGGATTGAATCAAAATTTTCCAAAGCGGTGAAATCTGTCAGATGAATATTTTGACAACCAGGTGAGGGGGTAAATCTTTGCTTGATCGACCCAAAAGAGGGCGTCACAAAACCAAGCAGGGGGCGCCAACTTAGCATGACCTTCACTTTCACTAACTGCAGCGGGTGAAGCCGTACGAGGTGGAACTGCCAAAGAGGTACGTGAAAGTAGAGCTAGGACACAAAGTGGCACTGGGGAACTGGGTAGAGATTGGCAATGGTTATTTTTATCAATCGGAAACAAAACGGAATCAAGCAGCATGTGAGGATGATGGGCATGAACCGATTGATTCAAACCATGCAAAAGATTGATATTTGGAGAGAGACTTGGAACCAAAGGACCAGAAACATGACGAGGAGGCTCATGAAGATGAGATGGTGAGACAGATTGGGAGGAGATCAAAGATAGACAGGACAGGGCGTGAAGAGCTTCTGAAGCTGTCCTAGAAGGCCTCTCAGTTGTTGATGGATTAATATTGATTGGGATAGTTGAACAGGCAGGACTCAAAGGGTGAGTAGGTGGTGGAAGGACAACCGGAGCCTTTTATGTGGTAGCAGTGACGGAGGGCCATCCTGAGCAGGTACCAAAGCTTTTTTTGAGATGAGCAGCCGTACCCAACGAGAAGGAAAGCGGAAAAGGACTGATAGGGGGTGATTCAGGCCAAGGGTTAGATGTCAGGTTGGATGTATTGATGGTGATCTTTTGGCGGATTTCCAGATGAGATGATGAAGAGGAACCATGACTGTGAGGTAGAATGGATGATGAAAAAGTCAATTTAATCTTAGGGCTTGGTGTGCCACTTGCTGCACTGCTTATACTTGGGACGCTGTTGGTTTTTTGGTTTTGGTTGTGATTGATGACAGTAGGGTGAGAGTTTTGAGGTGATAAGTTTGAGAGATTGAGATGTATAGCAAGGTGAGGGGGAGGATGGAGGAGTGGTAGTAGTACTTCAGTGGTGGGGCCGGCAAGCAAAAAGGGAGGGCGGTGGTGGGCCCGGCAAGCAAGGTGGTGGGGGCCGTTGGTGGGGCCAGCAAGCAAGCAAGGAGGCGGTGGTTGGTGAAGGAGAAAGCAAGAGGGAGGAGTCAGCTAAGATGAAAGGAAGAGGAGGAGGAGGAGGGGGGGGAGCTTACCTGAGGACCTGAAGGTGCCTGGAGGGGGATGGAACAATTGTTTAGCTTCTGATGATGGGGAGGATGAGGAGGAGGATGAGGGAAGCTTACTGGGGGTGCAAAAGGTGGTGGGTGAGGTGGTGGTGGTGGGTGAGGTGGTGGTGGTGGGTGAGGTGGTGGTGGTGGGTGAGGTGGTGGTGGTGGGTGAGGTGGTGGTGGTGGGTGAGGTGGTGGTGGTGGGTGAGGAGGTGGTGGTGGGTGAGGAGGTGGTCATGGGTGAGGAGGTGGTGGTGGGTGAGGAGGAGGCGGTGGGTGAGGAGGAGAGTGGACCAGTGTTTTAGTGGGGTAAGGTGGGTGGTGGGGTGGGGTGAGGTGTTGAGTCAGTTTTGTCTAAGAAAAAAAAAAAAAAAAAAAAAGGAGTGAGTCAGCCTAGGATTCTTGGGAACCATGTATTGCTTTTGAAAAAGAGAATTTAAAGGCAACCAAGTTGATTCCAAATTGGAGTCTGAAGGGGAGTCTTAATCAGGGTTAAATACTAACAAAAGTTCAGTCAGCTTTTTTGCATTTTCAACTTGCTGGCAGGAAGTTTGATTGGACGTGTTGAGAAAGATGGTTATTTCATGTGGGGTGATGAGATGAGATGGGGTTTGTGTGAGGATTTAGATGTGAAGCAATAGAGATGTGAAGCAATGGAGATGTGAAGCAATGGAGATGTGAATCAATAGAGATGTGAAGCAATGGAGATGTGAAGCAATGGAGATGAGATGTGTGTGCTGTGATGGAGATGGGACCGGTATGGATTTTCTGATGTGGTGGATGGTGGATGGATGATGATGCATAAATGGCGGGTTTAATGGCGGGTTTAATGTTTGAAATCCGCCATTTTCATGAAACCCGCCATTTTGAAATACACCAGTTAGGGGGTATGTGTATTTCAGAAACCTGCCATTAAAAATGGCGGGTTCGGTCCAAAAAAATGGTGGGTTTCTAATGGCGGGATTTCTAACTCTGATACTTTCTAATGGAAAGGTTGTTTGGTCTTCACGCAAACTACGTCCCATGAACCTTTATCTGTCCATTTTTGTGAAATCTGCATCCTCAATTCCCCACTTGTACTGAAGCCTGCAATCCTGCCATTCCAGTGTGGGTACTCCATTCTATGTCTGACCCAAGCAGGCTCTCACCATCTCCTCAGTACCACCATCAAACCCACCCAGGGCCCTCATCAACTTATCCTTATCATTTTCCCCAAACCATCATATCAATCATTTCTTCCTCTTCTCTTATTCCCTCACATTCATCCTGTCAAATCCAACACAATCATAATCCTCATTAGATCAAATCTGGAAGGGCCTCAAGCAGTTAAAGAATGATTCAAATCATCTTGAGCTAGTACTCCAATGCACTGACCCCTCTCAACCTTCAGATTCACCACTGCAATTCATCAGAAGGTCTCAAGGCCGCTTCCTTGTTCCAGAAGACTGAACTGTCCAAGTATAACCAAATCATTCTCAATTTAACATTCTTGATTCTTTGTTCTTATCAATTGTTAGCAGCTTTCTGTTCTTTCCAGCCTGGTTTTAACAATCTCAAGCACATTCTGACTCATCAACCTCTTAGTATTTCTCCTTTTGGTTCAACAATTTCCTTTTATTCTCAATTCAATTTTTTCAACTGTTTTTATTCATTTCTGTTTTACATTTTTGCTCTCAACGTTTTGAAATCAATCCAGTGGTCCTGGTTATCAACAATCTTTTTCTCATGGTTAAAATCCAAATCTTATTGAGATGACCAATCACCAATCAACACCAGGACCTGAAGGCAACAGCACAATGAAAAAAATCATGCTGAAGACACTTGTAGAATCCACTCCGCTTCTGAATGAGGACAATTACTCAATATTGAAAGTCAAAATGGAGAGCCTATTTGATATACAAGGTATCCTTCATATAATGGAAAGCAAAAGCAACAATGTTCAGCCAGTTCCCAAAATCAACAAGGACATGGCCCCCTTTCTCCTAGCCAAGTTAGAACCAGCTACTCACACTAATATTATCAGAACCAGAAATGTTTGTAATGCCAAAGAATCTGGATTGCAACAAAGAATTACTTTTCCTTTTCCAAATCAGAAAATCAAGCAGGAATCTTTAACTCATTCCTCTATCTTCCCTTCAGCTAATACAACATTGATAAATTTTTAAAAAGCATATGGCTCCACCTTGACATTTTATCAGATGTAGAAATCAAATTTCCTTCAGAAATTGTTGCCTACTTGATACCGTTTAAATTTTGATCCAATCTTTAAAGTATAGCCTCTCAAAAATGCACGGCAATAAGGAAATAAATTTTGAAAGAGTCTTAGATCACCTGGTACAACACAAAAAGGAGATGGGCACAAAATTGAAGGAGGGAGCTACAACATCTAAAGTTGACATGAATATTTATTGGAGCTATCCACATTCCAAACATGGTGTTCATAATCCAGAGGTTCAAAACCATTGTTGCAAGAAATTCTGGATTGAATTTCCTGAGCTTTGACCAAAAGGATTCAAGTTCTGCAAAACATAAAAGAAGAAAAAGGATGAATTCTCCAATTTCTTTTTGTACTATTTCTTCTTTTCAAACATCCTTTCAACAGGCAAAAAACCTCTTATCCTAGACTCCGGATGTCCACATGCTGACTAACAAATAATATTTCAAGCGGATGAACATTGAAGAAGGCTTGAGTGTGATAAAAACTGGAAAACCTGGAGCAGCTCTAGAAATCAGAGGGAGAGGAACTGGTTGTATTAATACCACTACTGGAACAATTGAGCTTCACAAAGCCTCCTGGACATCTGATGCCTGTGTCAATCTGCTTTTGATGGGAGTCTTTCTCAAGAAGGGAGCAAAGCTAGTTGTGAAAAACGGAATATTTACACCTTCCTTTGAGCTGGTTGCTGATCAGTCAGCCATCTTGCAAGGGAAAATTGTCAACAATATCCTGTACGTGGATGAGTTGCTAAATCAGAGCTATCATAGTACTGTCAATCCCATTTTGGAGAGAATCAACAATCTTCGCCTAATGCTTGGGAACGCCAGAATAGCTAGGATGGAAAGATATTTAAGAAAACCCATTGATGGCAACCTAAAAAAAAAGACTTCTTATGCTCCAGCTGTGATAAAAGCAATATTACATGGGCAAGTTTCAAATTTTCCTCATCTCAAGCCAAAAAGATATTCTAGTGAGTTCAGGCAGACCTAATTGGACCGCTCACGCCAACCTCAAAGGGAGGGTATCAATATTCTCTAACCATGGTGGATAACTTCAGTGGCTATATCATCTCATTCCCTCTGAGAAACAAGATTGACGGAGGTGAGAAAATCAAATTCATAATCCAGAAGAAAGTCAACCAACTCAAAAACTATCCTTCAAAATTTGGCTGCAACAGGGGTGGTAAATTCATCAGTAAAGATCTAACCAAATTCTTTGAGAGCAAAGGAATTTGTCAAGTTATTTCCAAACCATATCATCCACAAAAAAACTGAAGGTCCAAAAGAGCAAATCAAACCATTTCTGAATCTTTCAGAGCAACCTTCGCGTCTTCCAAACTCCCAAAGCATTAATGGCATTAATTTATCAGAAGTTGCACTCTTTCCTTGAATCAAATACCCAATGCTGAAGGACTCACTCCATTGGAATTAATGCATGGTCACCCTCTGCGGGTTGAATACCTCCAACCTATAGGAAGCAGAATCTTCTATCAAGATCTTGAAAACCAATCACCAAGGAAATTTGATGAAAAGGGATTACCAGGAAGGCTCATAGGTTATGTACCCAAACTCTTATCCTATTGATTACTGACCAACACTGGTAGCATCATAGAAACAGAAAATGTCAAGTTCAGCAAATCTCCTGTACCAACTTTGGACAAGTACCCAACAGAGCAAACAGAACCTACAGTGGGCCAAATACAATCTCAAATTGTTCCCCCAGACAACTTTGAAACCTCAGACAACATAGAACCACCAATCAAAGAAGAATCAAAAGAGTCAAATTCAGAACTAGAAGAAAAAGAAGAGGAAGAAGTGATACAAGAATTAGTTCTGGGACCGTGGACCCTCAAAAATCATCAAGAGTTGCAACCACCAGAACAATAGGGATACTTTTGTGAGGTTATTTCCAAATTTGCTGAAGAGGCTCTTTGTTCACCTGTCTGGTCCAAGTCCCTGCACAAGGAGCTGAATACCTGAAAATATTTTGAACTCTGGGTATATTACAATGGGCCCAAGCCCAGTAACATACTCAACATAAATTATGTGTTTTTAATCAAAGAAAACACTCATGGGGAAGCTCCAAATTGTTGAAGATACTTGTCAAAGATGTTTGTTCTCATCTCACTCTTCATCTCTCCAATCTCCAATTTCCCAAGTAGTGGCTACTCCCACAAGCGCGCATGAGGATGAGAAGTTTTGAATCCAATTACCTGTCACGTTACTGTCAACTGTCCGACCAGCTCTTGACTGAACCGTGTGAACAACCTTCCTCAGTTCATAACTCCTTCCATTCTTGTCTCTTTATTTCTTTTGCTTCTCCGTCTCATTCTTTGTCTTGCTTGTCTTATTGCTGCTCATTGCACTCAGACCCTCAACCACCACCAGTTACTTTGACATCACATCATAGGATCATCAATCTTATCAGCTAATTGCTCTTTGACTCAAACTCCACTCAAACTCAATAATCTGATCACAATCATTCCAACCTGCGGTAGGTTCCAACCAAGTTGTCAACTCAACATCAGGAGATGAATCCCTTGCAACCCTGTAGTCTTCAAGTTATCCTGGAATGATTTGTCTGTCTATCAACATGTCTTAACTTCTCTACTTAGTCTACTCAAGGCTATCACCCAGCCAGTAGAGGTAGCGCTTCTGTTTGTTATTTGCCTTCTTCTGTGGTTGTTTTTCTTTACTTTTTGTTTGCTGTCAGCTCATCTGATCCTTGAAATACAAACAGCCTGTTCCAGGTTAATCAACCCATCAATTCTTTCTCACGGTTAAAAGCCAAAAAATGGATCACTTGAGCTCAATCAACCTGGCAAGAACAACTGCGTCACCTGGACTGGGAGTAGAAAGCAATTTTAAGGCACTTGCAATCAAATCTCTTATGGAATCCACTCGGCTTCTCTCTGAAACCAACTACTCAATATGGAGAAAGAAGATGGAACAATTGTTTAAGATTCATGGCATTCTGGATTTGATCAACTCTGACAACCCCCACGTCAAAATACACGACGATGACAAGATGGCTGGGTATCTTATGTCAAAACTGGAACCTGGTACTCATACCAATATAATCACGTTGGAAAACAAAGATTCTTCTAAGCTAATATGGATGGCCGCCAAAAATCACTTTGCATCAAGTCAGGCAGCCAATAGAGAAAGAATGTTCTTCAAATTTCTCTATCTAGGTTTTGATCAGAACAACATTGATGGATTTTTCACTTCTGTGAAAGCTCACTTGGGAAAACTAGACAAAGTAGGAATTGTCTTACCTAGCAACATAGTCAGCTATCTCATTCTTTTCAAACTACCCAAGTCCCTGAAGTCAATGCAATCCCAGATCATGCATTCTGGCGGAGAACTATCTGTAACGTTGGTCCTAAACCATTTGGTCCAGCATAAGAACAAAGTCCAATCTAAAGCTGCTGGAACAACGGCTGAAACCAATGTTGTCATGTATCACGCCAGTAATCAAAAAGATCCTGACCTCCCCAAGTGAAAAAACAGGAAGCATAATCCCTTAGTGAAGTCCCATCCTCCATCTTCCTGCTGGGCGTAATTTCCTGAATTGCAACCAGACCAGCCTCCTAACAAAGCAAAACGTAATTTCAAGAAAAAGCATCAACCCAAGTCTCACTATTACTCATTCTTTTTCACTTTTCATCACCTTGATGATCCCCACTCAAATTGATTTATACTGGACAATGGATGTTCTATTCACATTTTTCACAATGAAAAGTCCTTTAAAACTCTGACCAAAAGAACTGAAAAAGTTATCATCAAAACTGGTAAAAAGGGAAAAGGACTGTCTATTCAAGGACTTGGTACGGCCAAAATCTTGTGCGGCGGCAGGTTTATTCATCTCAAGAATGCTGCATGGGTCCCTGAAGCCTCTGTCAACCTTGTGTTGCTTGTGGCTTTGCTGGAGAAAGGATGCAGTTTGAAGGTGAACTCAAGATTGGAACCAACTTTCTTCACACTCCATCGATCAGGAGCTCAAATTTTGACTGGTGCTATAGAGAAAAATCTCTTTATGATAAATGTTGAAAAACCTTTGAATCAAGTCTCTCAGTCCTCTCCTGCAATCACCAAAATACAAGACTCCTCTTGCTTCTTAACTCAAGCTGGGTTACAAAATCTTCATCTGAAGCTGGGCCATGCAAGTTTAGGTAGAATGGAGAAGCACCTGGGCTACTCTATTGAGAAGTATTCTCAAAGTCTTTTCAATTGTCTAGCGTGCAAAAAGAGCAAGATTGATCAGACGCCTTTAAACAATAATCAAGCTCCCGCTGCTGAATTCTTTGATTGACTTCATCTTGATCTAATGGGACCCTTCAATCCAGTCAGCAAAGGAGGCAATCGATACTCATTGACTGTTGTGGACAACAGGTTTGGGTATCTTTGGGCTTTCCCTCTTCCGTCCAAGGACGCCGCTGTCAAAACAATCAAATTTTTAATCCAAAACAAAGCAAATAAACAAGGGAAATACCCTATCAAAGTTTTCTTTAATGGTGGGGGAGAGTTTTTCAAGAAGACTCTCAAGTCATTCTTTAAATCTAACTCCATCAATCACCTGGCCATTGAGCCTTATCACTCTCAGAATAACAGAAAGGCTGAGAGAGCCAATTGTAAAATCATGGAGTCTCTGCGTTCTGTTTTTAGCTCAACCAAAATACCAAAGAACTACTGGCATTTAGATATTCAAAGTTGCTGTCTGGACCTGAATCAAATTCCATCCAAAAAGGGGGAAAAGTCTCCCTGGGAGATGATGCGCAAAAACCAGCTTCCAGTTGACTATCTCCAACCAATTGGATCAAAAGTAGTTTATCTATTGAAGGATAACAAAACAAGATCAAAGTTGGACGAGAAAGGCGAAGAAGGAATCTTCATTGGGTAAAACCCTCAGCTTCACTCCTACAAGATTCTATCCAAAACGGGCAAGATTGTTGATACCAAACATGTGAAGTTTCTTAAGAACCAAGATACACCTGTCAACTCTCTTGACAAAGAGGTCCCTGTTGGCGTGGTTTCTCCGGCCAAGGAAGCTGGAAAGGAACCTCTGACTATTGAAATGATCCCAGAGGATGTTGAAGATCAAAAGCTGGTCATGAGTGACTTGCCTCACAACAACAACAATAGCTCCTCTGACAATAATCTCTTGGAATGCGAATTTCTGCAAACTTTGAGGCCAACATTGAGAGATTGCTCTAAGCTCAAGGCTCTGGAACGATACAGGTACTACTCTGAATCATTACCACAGAGCATAAACAAGGCTCTCAAGCGACCAAGTTGGGTCCCTCCTATTGAAAAAGAGCTTGAAACAATCAAGGATCTTGGTGTATGGGAAGATGCAGATGAGAGCAAGGTAGTCAATCCACTGAACACAACCTGGGCTTTTCAAAGTAAGCAAGACCTTCATACTTTAGAATCCTCTTTGAAAGCCAGGGTGTGTGTTCAAGGCTTCAACCAGAGGTATGGCATTGATTATTTCAATACCTTTGCTCCTACAGGCAAAGTTCCTCCTTACGGGCTCTGCTAAGCTACACAGTCAACCAAGATCTTAAAATCCTTCAGTTTGATGTTAAGGGGGCGTGTCTTCACGCTCCACTGGTGGAAGATGTATTTATCAAGACTTCAACTGGATCAAAAAGAACGGCCAAATATTTGAAAATAAAGAAGTTGTTGTATGGCCTTGAGCAGGCACCCCTCAACTGGTACAAAACCCTCAGCTTGTGGATCAAAGAAAACAAATTTGAGGAGAGTGACAGCAATCCTTGTCTCTATCTCCATTGTGACAAAGTCTTTTCTCTTTTCTTCCATGTCAATGACTTAATAGTAGTTGGGAACGTTGACAATTTCAAGAAGAAGTTCTTAGATAAATTCAAAGATTCTTTTGCCCACAAGTTAGACACTCTACTAGGAATGAAGGTAGACAAAGGGAAGGATTTTATTGCTCTATCTCTTCCAAATCACATTAAAAAAGTACTGGAAGAGATGGAATTACTCGATGCAAAACCCTTAAATAACCCCTGCACATCTGGTCTGCATCTCAAGCCTGCATCTTCACCTGAAATAGAGGATTTCAAGAAGCTGGGCAGAAGTTATTGTTTGCCAATAGGTCAATTGAACTTCATTGCCACCTTGGCTCAACCGGACATTAGCTTTGCAGTGTCAAATCTGGCCCATTTTCTGGAAGAGCTGGGTATCCAGCATTGGAAGGAAGTGGAACACGTCTGGAGGTACCTTCTGAAGACAATTGATCATCAATTGGTCTTTTGAGCAAGGACACCAGCAATGCGATTAGTTGTTTATAGCAATGCCACCTGCGGAGATGACCCAATTACAAGATTGTCCCAAACGGGCTTTGTTTGCCTGTTCAAAGGGTCTCCAATCTACTGGACTAGTCGACGTCAACGGTGCATAGCTCACTCTTCTACTGAGTCGGAGTGCAACACCTTGTCTGCCAGTCATCTTGAAGGGCGGTGGATCAACCACTTGATCAGCAAGATTTGGCAAACCCAAACCCTACCACCAATCCACCTAATTGACAACAAGGGTCTGGATGATAAAATCGAGAAATTTGGATGTAAGTCACATGCCAAGTACATCAACATCAAATTGAAGAGCTTACAAAATGATTAGAATGATCAAGTAATTGACATCAAACTCATTTCTTCACAAGACATTCTAGCAGACTCCCTCACAAAGGCAGCCAGCACCTCATCTGTTGAAAGACTCTCTAAGCACATAGGATCTTTCAAACCTTCCTGATGTTGAGTTGAGCGGGCATGTTGAAGATACTTGTCAAAAATGTTTGTTCTCATCTCACTCTTCATCTCTCCAATCTCCAATTTCCCAATTAGTGGCTACTCCCACGAGCGGGCATAAGGATGAGAAGTTTCAAATCCAATTACCTTTCACGTTACTGTCAACTGTCCAACAAGCTCTTGACTGAACCGTGTGAACAACCTTTCTTGGTTCATAACTCCTTCCATTCTTGTCTCTTTATTTCTTTTGCGTCTCCGTCTCATTCTTTGTCTCGCTTGTCTTATTGAGGCTTATTGCACTCAGACTCTTGACCACCACCAGTTAGTTTGAAATCACATCATAGGATCATCAAGCTTATCAGCTAATTGCTCTTTGACTCAAACTCCACTCGAACTCAATAATCTGATCACAATCATTCCAACCTGCGGTAGGTTCCAACCAAGTTGTCAACTCAACATCAGGAGCTGAATCCCTTGCAACCCTGTAGTCTTCAAGTTATCCTGGAAGGATTTGTCTGTCTATCAAAGTGTCTTAACTTCTCTACTTAGTCTACTCAAGGCCATCACCCAGCCTGTAGAGGTAGTGCTTCTGTTTGTTATTTGCCTTCTTCTGTGGTTGTTTTTCTTTACTGGTTGTTTGCTGTCAGCTCATCTGATCCTTGAAATACAAATAGCCTGGTCAAGGTTAATCAACCCATCAATTCTTTCTCACAAATTACAATTCAAGAGTCTGTGTGCAAGGTTTCAATCAACAATATGGGATTGATTACTTTCAGAACTAAGCACCCACCATTAAAGTTGAATCACTGAGGGATGTTCTGCTGCTAGCCATGGATTCTGACCTAGAGATGTTACAATTCAACATAAAAGGCCTGTTCTTGCATGATCCTCTCAACAAAGAAGTATTCATCCAATGACCAACAGGCTGCACCAGACAAACTCCAATCCTCAAGCTCAATAAATGTCTGTTTGGGCCTAAACAAGCTCCAAAAAATTGGTACAAGGTGCTGAGCAAATGGATCCAAGAACAAGTTTTTATCCCCTCCAAAGCTGATCCATGTCTTTATCTAGGAACTGATCAAAACTCAGCAATATTTGTCCACTATGATAATCTACTGGTGGTTGGAAACGTTCAAAATTTCAAGAAAGCGTTCCTCAGCAAGTTTAAAAACTCATTGGCACACTCACCCAACACTCTACTTGGTATGGAAGTTGAGCAATCTCTGGATGGAATAATGCTGTCTCTTCCTCTGCACATTGAGAATGGACTGACAGAGCTGGACCTGACAGACTGCAAGCCCACAAGCAAACCTTGCACCCCGTGGATTTATATCACCCCAGCAAGCAATGAAGAGATAGAGGTGTTCAATAAAGTGGGAGTATTGTATTGATCACCCATAGGATGACCAAATTTCATTGCTTGACTTTCCTGGCCTGACATAAGCTATGCAGTTTTTTCACTAGCAAGATTTGGCAAAAAACCTGGGATTGCTCATTGGAAGGAAATGCTCAAGCTATGGAAGTATCTTGGAAGCTGCAAAGACCAGAAAATTCTAATTGCCAAGAAGAACAATTCCAAAAATCTCATATGTTATAGCAACTCCACCCGGGCCAACAATCAAATCACAATAACCTTGCAGATGGGGTTCAGTTGTTTCCACTGAGGATTGCCTCTCTTTTGGAACAGCCAAAGTCAAAGAAACATCACCTACTCATTAACAAGGCGCAATGCAACACTCTCAGCAATGGTCAATAGGAATGTAGATGGATCAACTACCTTATCCACAAACTTTGGAGAAGATCTATCCAACCAAGCATCCTTATCATAGGAAAATAAAGTCCTGGACCTTAAATATAAACTTTGGAAGCAAATCTAAGACCAAGTTCATTGACATGAAGACCAAAGGACTTTGAGAAGATGTTTCCAATGTATTAATCAAAATCCAACTCATCAAGTTGGATCAGATGGTGGCAGATGAGCTCACCAAAGCTGCTAATAGAACCTCAATTCTCCAACTCATTCATCATTTCAGTAATTAAAACTCTTATCCTTTGAATCAAGGAGGGCTGTTGTGAAATCTGCATCCTCCATTCCCCATTTGGGACTGAAGCCTGCAAGCCTGCCATTCCAGTGCGGGTACTCCATTCTATGTCTGACCCAAGCAGGCTCTCACCATCTCCTCAGCACAACCAGCAAACCCACTTCGGGCCCTCATCAACTGATCCTCATCATTGTTCCCAAATCACTGTATTTACCATTTCTTCTTCTTCTCTTATTCCCTCACTTTCATCCTTTCAAATCCGACACAATCATAATCATCATTAGATCAAATCTGGAAGGGCCTCAAGTGGTTAAAGAATGATTCAAAATCATCTTGAGCTGGTACTCCAATGCACTGACACCTCTCAACTTGCAGATCCACCACTGCAATTCATCAGAAGGTCTCAAGGTGGCTTGCTTCTTCCAGAAGACTGAAATGTCCAAGTATGACCAAATCATTCTCAATTTAACATTCTTGATTCTTTTTCTGATCAATTTTTAGCAGCTTTCTGTTCTTTACAGCCTGGTTGTAAAACTCTCAAGCATGTGCTGACTCATCAACCTCATATTATTGCTCCTGTTGGTTCAACAATTTCCATCTATTATCAATTCAATTTTTTCAGCTGTTTTCATTCATGTCTGTTTTCCATTTTTGCTCTCAACTGTTTGAAATCAATCCAGTGGTCCTGGTTATCAACAATTTTTTTCTCATCCATTATCTAGAAAAGGTAAACACCCACCCTTGAAGAGTTGGAACAGGCCAAACAGAAGATCAAACAATTCCATTTCTTCAGATCTGAAAAATTATATGTTAAAGATCAATTGGATCATGAGGCTATGGTTTCAATCATCAAATTTGTCCCTTTGAATGAACTATCAGAGCAAGAGAAGAAAGACATCAACTCAGTAAAAACATTCCTTCACCAATCTAAAAAATTTGTCAACACTGTTGGGATCTCATGATCTTGGGGTGGGAAAATGTGGGCAATTGGATGGTGAAAATTGATGAACCCTTCTGAACTATTTGGAAAATATTTGAAGAAAGATGCTGTAAAATCCTCCCCTAAAGAGTATCATTTTTTCATCCTTAGGTCTGACAAGTTCTCTCGAACATTGAGCAAAATTTTTTGAAAATTAGCCAAGCTTGCATTTGATTCCAACCATGAAGCTATGATGGACCAAAATATCCCTTCCTTCTCCTCATTGGAATTTGTATCTGGCCTTACTCCTTTTGACTTCTCCCCTCACATCACCTTCACCTCAGACTCCTTTTACAACTCTCCCCACATTGATGAAGGTGATCTCTTCTCCTATTCTTTTTTACTGGTGGTCCCAACCAAAAAAATTAAATGGATAAAATATCAACAAAAATGATGAATATCAAGTATCCAAAGGCCCATTTGTGTTCCCTGACTTGGTTTTTGGGATTTTTTTCAAACAAAAAGGTGTTTTCAAAATGGTTTGGGCAGCCAATGAGTACAATCACGGTACCTTTCCAGCTGTTGAGTTCGCCACTCATACCAGGATGGCCATTTCCATGCAAATTAATAAAACAACTCAAAACACTAGCAAAGAATTGGCCATTGGCAAAATATACCTTGGGAAAAAAAATAAAAATAAAAATAAAAAAGATTTTTTCATTGGTGGTGTTAAAAATATTCCCAAACATTTTTGCAATCAAAAATAAATTTTTTTGTTTTTATTTTTAATATTTTTATCACAGTAAATTAACTTACAAGCCTAGAAACTGATTAATTTCCTTGATTTCATCCACATTTCTACTGCTACTAATACATGCCATGGCTACCAATAACCTATCTTCTTTTTCTGAGGCTAGCCTTTCCCTCTCCTTTTTCATTTGTTCTTGCTCTTAATCCTTCTCCTTTCCCTCTTTTTGAAACTCCAGCTTGGCTTGTTTTATTTGCCACTCAGCATCCAAATTGTGTTGATAAGCCAAAATCTCATCTTTCCACTTTTGAAAATCCACAGCCAGTTTACAATCCCACTTCTCCTTTGCAAGTTGAAGATTTTGGGATTCAATGTGTGATTTTAATGTTTTTGGAGCAGGGGAATAGGAATCAGCTTGATTTTTAAAGCAAGGAGAATCAATCAATGGACTTACTTTAATCTTTCTTCTCCATGATATCCTCAAAGCCAGAAAAATTTGAAGTGTTTCTCCGCTTTTGATGGCTATTAGGGTTGAGGTTGATGGAATTGGAGGCCTTTTGATTTCCCTTTGAAGAGGAGGTTTGTGTAAGAACTTTGTCACTCTTATTTGAAGGCAATGTTGGAGGCCCCATTGGCTTGAGTTTTGGGCCAATCAGGAATGGATGAGGCTGTTTTTATACAATCTAAATCATTTTGGATAACCAGACAGAAGATAAAAGAACTTAGGAGCTTACTTGAGCAGATGTTGATGGCAATGGTGATACAGGAATAACTTTCTCCTCATTGGCAAAGGTTTTAATTTCTTCCACCCCAGGAAGAGAGCAATCAAAAGAAGCAAGTGATTGGTCCAAGGAAGGCTTTTTCAATGATGATTTAGACATGATCAGAGTAATTTGTGTTGGAATATCCTCCTCCATATTTTATTGGGGCCACTCATAGGTTTTGTCTGGATTGTCATTGCTAGGCTGAGGATCCACAGTCAATTCATCAGCTTCAACAGATTCAGATTTTTGGGGGTCAAGACCAGCTAATGGGGTGATTTTTGCCTTCTTTAAAAAGATCTCATCCATATGAACATAAAAAGGACAAATGGAGTCAAACTTATCAATTACTGAGGTGATTCCTTTGGCTTTATCAGAATTGGTGATGCAAAATCCAGTGGAGATTGACATGGAGTGGGCTTTTATTTACTTGGTTCAATAGTTCTTGAATCGCTCAAACATCTGCTTGGATGAAAGATCAAGCCTACCTTTGGTTTTATTCTTCAGTTCATTGGCCATCAGGAGATAACCATTAACCTTTGAGGATGGGGGTTGGCCAACTCATGTTTCATTTTTGGATCCAAATCAAGCATCCTAGTTGGATGGAAATTTGGGCCAGTTTACCAGGATGATGTGATCAGCTCTCTTGAGCTGACTTGAGCCTTTGGAAGCTGATGGGTGAGGATTGTTTAATTTTGAGTTCCTGGGGGATCTTATCTTTGATGGAGTGGACTTGCAGGGGGAGTGTTGCTGGGGGCCATTCAAAAAGATTAAGAGGGATGAAGTAATGAAGCAATAAAGCAATGAAAGTTAGGATGTGATGAAAGGGAGGATGAAGTGATGAAGCAATGAAGAAATGAGAGGATGGATGTAATTAAAGCAATAAAGTTATGAGAGTGATGAATCAAGGTGAGAGTGATGAATCAAGGTGAGAGTGATGAATTGATGAGGGTATGAGAGTGATGAAGTCAAGAGGATAGAAAGGGATGAGAGTGATGAAGTGAAAAAAGCAATGAAAATCACTTTTTTCTGATGAGGTTGGAGGTAGAAATTTTCTGATTAGGCCAGAGGTTGAACCAGGGGTGGTGATTTGTAATGAAACATGGTTGAGCTGTTGAAGGCCTTTAAATAATTTACTTGAAAAAACCCACTTATTTTATGTTAAATTTGACACCTCTGATCTGATATAAGTGAGTTCTTTTGATTTTAAATGGGCAATTTGAAATGGCGGATTTTGGTTGAAACCTGAAATTATAAATGGTGTTTTCTTGACTTTGATACGCCCTAATAGTTATAGGTAGCGTTTTTTTAGATATTTACAAGTTTGGTATAAGTTATTCAAATCCCACTGAAAAGATCCCTTCCTATTGAAAAAAATCAATGTTTGATAATTATTTTTTTTGGTGACTTTTGAAGCGTTTGTTGGAAAAGTTAAGAAAATTTGAGTTCTACTCATGAAACAGATACAGTTATGTAAATTTTATATTTTTTTATATTTCTGATACAAAGTTATTTATATATTTTCAGGAATCTTTAAATTTCTTCAATTATTGTTTTTCCCAATTATTTTAAATTGTTGATTGCTTGGTAATATTTTTGTTTGAATATTTCAAATATTTAAATTTGCATAATCAAATAGGTATTTGTACCCTTCCTGTGATGTTCTTTTATTTTTGGAACAAAGTTATTTATACTCCACTGAAAATATTGCAGTTATTGTAAACAAAATTATTTTTGATAATTTTTCTTTTTTTTCCTTAATTTATTTGAATTTTCTTTCAAACCTGAGTTAATTTTTGAATTCTTTTCAAATAATTGATATTTTTCTTTTTTTTATGTATGAACTTTACTCAGTTGGTGTCAATTTTTGAGTTTTCCAAATATTTCTACCCCAAACAGACCCCAATGTGGGCCTGGATTCATTCATTTAGGCCTCCATGAACTCAATTCATATTTACAGGCCTTTGGGGGCCTAAAAAGCAATCAAAAGGTGTGTTCTTCAAACCCCTGGCACTCCTTTAGACCTTACAAACGCTGCAGGGCTTCCAAGCATGGGAGTGCATGCCAGTTTGAGTGCATACACTAATTCTTCACTATAATCATTCCAAGTGTTTCCTTTGGTGCAATTTTAGAAAAATAATTGCCAATCCATGTGTTTGAAAAAAAATGGTGTGGATTTAGTCATTTTTTGGGGGTTAATTCAGACTAAGACTTCCATTAATAATGAATTCATTCCCCCAAATTTTGTAAAACTTGGAATTTTCCTGGTGAAGTATGGAATTTGAGCAATTTAGTATGGGATTTGCCCCGTTTAGATTACAGAGGTTCATAATATGACTTCTTTAAATGAATAGAAACCAAGGAAATCAACACCAGATGAGGGGTTGGAAGATTTTTCAATCTTTTTGTCTAATATACTAACAGTATTGGTTTTTGTACCCTTGTGAAAGGCCTGCCTTATTTTGTCTTGGGTGTGTGTAACCTGTTAATTTCCAAAAAAAAATGAAGGACAGAAACTGTGCATCTGAATTTCAATTTTCTCTTTTTTTGAATGCATTTTTTGGGGGGGGTGGGGGGAAATGTT